>VDFB02246238.1:0-19018 GCA_007258455.2 Sequoia sempervirens
GCATACGCTACAAAAGATGGGTCTCAAGCAAAAAGGTGTGATTTGGCTATTCAGAAGATTCCAATGTATCAGTTTATGTCCATGTTTTGTGACAATATAGTGTATGAGTATGCAAGGCATACCCATAGAACTCGATGGTTGGATACACAATTCAAGCTATGCAAGGACACCTTTCCAGTTGGCAGCATAGTATCAGTGGCTGACTTTGTAGATAACTACACTCTATAGCCACAGCGTGAGGTGTAGTCACCGTATTACAACTCCACACAAGTTTTGATATTTGTGCACATAGCATTCATTCATGCAGCTGATAGTACAAAGGACCAAAGGAAGGTATTGAGGGAGTATCAATTTTATATTAGTGATGATCACACACATTCTCTAGAGTTCATGCAAGGTTGCTTCTAGATGTTCTACAGTGATTTGGCTTAGAAGGGCATAGCATACGGTCGGCATATAATATGGTTGAATAACTATGCAGCACAATTCAAGAACCCGTGCATGTTCTACTAGTTGAGCAGGATGCATGTCATTAGAGGTGTACAATATATGTGGAACTTTTGTGAGGTCAGGCATGGAAAGGGGGAGCATGATGGTGCAGGAGCATGCGTGAAAAGAGCATTAGCATGAGAAGAGTTAAAGTATAAAGACAGTTACCGATTTGTGGTCTAGGATCAGTAGTAGAGTAGTTATGATAACTGATAGGTCGAGGAGTAATGAAGAATTGTGAAATGTCTTGAGTTCATAGATTTTTTTTGTTGATAGATGATACTAATAATGCACCATATGAGGATTGTTAGCCGCATAACAAGATTGGAAGTTGAGCTACATCTTTCCTTAAGCTCAAATTCAAAGTTCATGGAGTATCGGAAATGCGTAAAGATGGCATGTTTTATTCTTCATGTACAATGGAAGCCTAGAATGATTGTGAGTCAGGGGAGTGGGTTGACAAATGGTTGACAAGTTATCTTATCCCACTTCACACATATCGCCCTCCAACGACATTAGAACTAACACAGATGGAATCATCGATTGACTTTGACCGCATTATCAGATCTAGTTCAACTTCATTAATATATTTTTTTCTTAGTTTTGAAATTCCATATTGTTATCTTACTTTGCATTATATTCTTAATGTTGACTAATTTCAAGAGATTTGTTGCACAAATCAATGTAGGGCATGTATATGTAGTTATTGTAGATGAAGACAATGAAGAGGGAATGGACTATTACTTGTGTCATTGTGTTGAGGCCAAAAAGAAATTGGAGGCCCCAATTATAGATGGAGAAAACATTGAATACCCTACAGGGTCAGTTGTTGTTACTGGGACGTGGCTTAGAAGGTACCCACATAAAAGTGTTAAACATTGGTTGTTTTAGGACTTTGACACGCATCGTAAGATTCTTCATTACTCTAACCTTGTCATGGAATCCAATGTTCATTTGACCAAATATGGGGGTAGACCTTTGAACAAGGTCTTGTGGAAGGTCTGTGAGTTTTACCATGAGGCAATACTTGACACAATAAAGAGTAGAGCAGACCTGGATGGTTCGTTGGATTAATTTGTAAGTATGCACATCGGTTCTTATTAATTTATACTTGTATGCACATTAATTTGTTTGATGCAACATCCTTATTTTGATGATCTTGAAAAATCTCAGCCAGAAAAGTAATGCAACATCCTTATTTTAATGATCTTGACAAATCTCAATTATGATTTTAATCCATTACAAAAGTGTGTGCAAAGCTTGGTGAGGTAAATTCAAGTTATTCATTTGAAGTTAACCCTATCATGAGCACCTATGATGTACATTACAAGAGCATCTTGAATTTCACATTATTCTATTCATGAGAGGTGGTATGTGCAATAGGTATCTTGGAACTCCCAGTGAAGATGTATGACCAAGAGTGACTAAGTTGAGAGACTGACACGCCTATCTGTAAGTGCCTTCCATCTATTTTCATTTCATTTCCATTTTGGATGCTCTTTCTTTTTCTTCTTTTACTTTGCGTATTTGTAAGTAAACTACTAAAAAATTGATTGGTCTCTCGTTGCAGAAAATGTTGATTTATGAGCCATCAAAGAGAATCTCAGCCAAAAAAGCAATGCAACATCCTTATTTTGATGATCTTGACAAATCTCAATTATTATTTGAAGCCATTATAAAATAGCGTGTGAAGTTTAGCAAGGGAATCTCAAGTTACTCAATTGAAGTTAACCTCATAATGAGCACCTGTGATGTAGACATTAAAAAAGAAACTTGAATGTATGAGTGACATTGTAAAATATTTGTGAGAACGGAGTACCTAAGGCATTGTAATGAGATTTACTCAAATATTGAAATTTTAGAGTTCATGTTTGGTGCAGGAGAACCTTGTTCTCTAAATGCCTTCAATAGGAAAATTTAAAAAACTTGAATTTTCAAATATAAACAATGTGAAAAAGGTCATGTGAAGGTCATATGTAATGTATTCAAAGTCTCAAATAGGTCATTAGGTGATTAGAGAAGTGATATTGCACAAAAGTTGTCATTTGGTGTAAAAATGCAAAACTTGCATTAGTTGCACAATTGCAAAATTATAGAAGATGAAGAGTCCTCTTATTAGAAAGGGTAGTTAGTCGATGGAAAATGTAGGGGAAGCATTCATAACTTATTGGAATAGCTATATAAATGATTGTAAAGGCGTGGAAAAGAGAAAAACTTGTATTCTTGAAGAAATTAGTAAATAAAGGATGATGTTTTCTATATTTGCAGCACTTTTTCTTTTTTGTTTCAAGCTTGTGTGGATTGTAAAACACCTTATACTTTGATTGTTGATTAGTTTTCTTCAAATCAAGGAGTTAGGTAACTTTTGAAAGTATTTTGAAGTCTTTTAACTCAGATTTGAGGAAATAACAACAATTTTATCATAACTGGTTTGTAACCCTCAAAACAGGGTTTTGAGAGTCCATTAAGTGATAACTGTGCCTAATTTACAAAGTAACATACCTTTAAACATTCAACAATCCCCTAAACTTATTGGGGCAGCAATTCTCATGTATCCAAACCCTCAAATCCACAATTTGTCTAAAGAGAAACTCACTCCACCATGCCAAACCACAAAACCCTTATTTTATGCTAGTATGAGGAGGGTTTATTGAAAGGAATGGTTCCACACCTTACAACAACATGCCACCACCTCAAACCTTCTTAAAATCACCTGCACAAAATCAAAAGACAATCATCCAACCTCTACATGCAATATTTTATCAAACCCTAGGGTGAAACCTCATTTTTCATGCCCTTTTCCATCAAAATCTATAGGGGCAACAACACAAACCCCATAAAACTTGATAAAATTTGAATATTTGAAGGTTTTGAGACTTGATATACTACTGCCCAAGGTTATTTTATGGTTTGGAGTTGATTTCTTAATAGTTGTTGGTTCGATCCCTTAAGGGTCCAAAGTGCAAAAGGGCAACAATCTTTGATGGGCTATTACTCAGAAACTGTGGCACTTACAAAATATTCATCTAAGCCTACAAGATCATGTTGGGCCCCTCTACAATAACCTCTTATTTTTTGTTATCTCGGAGTGGTTTTCCCGTGGTGTCCAGTTTTCACTTGATGGAAAAAGTGTCAAATGCAAGCAGTGCAAAGTTGCAAAGTGGTGCAACTTTCGTTCTACAACTCGTGTGACCAAACAGAATGTTCCAACGTGTCCGAATAGGTATTTTTACACTAGGAATGGTCCTCTTTTGCACCCAAACACACGGAATCACTATGAGCTACGTTCAACCAGATCAATCCCTTAAGAGTCCAAAGTGCAAAATGGCTACAAACTTCATCACGTTGTTACTCGGATACTGTGATGCTTATAAAATTCTCATCTAATCCTATGGGATCGTGTTGGGCCCCTCTACAAAAACCTCTCTCAATTTTCGCTATCTCAGAGCAATTTTCCCGTGGTGGTGGATTTTCACTTGGGGAAAAAGTTGTCAAATGCTAGTTGAAAGTTGCAAAGTGGTGCAACTTTCATTCTGCAACTCGTGTGACCAAACAGAATGTTCCAACGTGTATGAATAGGTATGTTTACACTAGGCATGGTCCTCTTTTGCACCAAAACACACGGAATCGCTCCAAGCTACGTTCAACCGGATCAATCCCTTAAGAATCCAAAGTGCAAAATGGTGCAAACTTCAGCATGTTTCTACTCAGATACCGTGACGCTTAGAAACTTCTCGTCTAATCCTATGTGATTACATTGGGCCCCTCTACAAAATTTCTCTCAGTTTTCGCTATCTCAGAGACATTTTCCTGTGGTGGCGGATTTTCACTTGGGGAAAAAGTTGTCAAATGCAAGTAGTTGAAAGTTGAAAAGTGGTGCAACTTTCGTTCTACAACTTGTGTGACCAAATGGACTATTCCAACACGTTCAAATAGGTATTTTTATGCTAAGCATAGTCCTCTTTCACACCCAAACATACAAAATCGCTCTGAGTTACATTCAACCGGATCGATCCCTTAAGAGTCCAAAGTGTAAAATGGTTGCAAACTTCAACATGCTATTACTCAGATACTGTGACGCTTAGAAACTTCTCATTTGATCCAATGGGATCGTGTTGGGCCCCTCTACAAAAATATATCTTGGTTTTCGCTATCTCGGAGTGGTTTTCCTGTGGTAGCAGATTTTCACTTGGAGAAAAAGTTGTCAAATGCAAGTAGTTGAAAGTTGCTAGTGGTGCAACTTTCATTCTGTAACTTGTGTGGTCAAATGGGTTATTCCAATGCATCTGAATAGGTATTTTTATACTAGGCATGGTCCTCTTTCGCACTCAAACACATAAAATCGCTTTGAGCTACGTTCAATCATATCGATCCCTTAAGAATCTAAAGTGCAAAATGGCGCAAACTTCAGCATGTTGTTACTTGGATATCGTGATGCTTAGAAACTTCTCTTCTAATCCAATGGGATTTCGTTGGGCCCCTCTACAATAACCTCTCTTATTTTTCACTATCTCATAGGCATTTTCCCGTGGTAGCAAATTTTCACTTGGGGAAAAAGTTGTCAAATATAAGTAGTTGAAAGTTGCAAAGTGGTGCAAATTTCATTCTGCAACTCGTGTGACCAAATGGACTATTCCAACACATCCAAATAGGTATTTTTATGCTATGCATGGTCCTATTTTGCACACAAACACATGGAATCGCTCTGAGCTACATTCAACTGGATCGATCCCTTAAGAGTCCAAAGTGCAAAATGGCTACAAACTTCAACATGTTGTTACTCGGATACCATGATGCTTAGAAACTTCTTGTTTGATCCTATGGGATCACGTTGGGCCCCTCTACAATAACCTCTCTCATTTTTTGTTATCTCAAAGTGGTTTTCCTATGGTGGTGAATTTTCACTTGATGGAAAAAGTGTCAAATGCAAGCAGTGCAAAGTTGAAAAGTGGTGCAACTTTCATTCTGCAACTCGTGTGACCAAACGGACTGTTTGAACATGTCTGAATATGTATTTTTACACTAGGCATCGTCCTCTTTCGCACCGAAACATGCAGGATCGCTCTGAGGTATGTTTAACCGGATCGATCCCTTAAGAGTCCAAACTGTAAAATGCCTACAAACATTAGCATGTTGTTACTCGGATACCGTGATGCTTAGAAACTTCTCATCTAATCCTATAGGATCACATTGGGCCCCTCTACAATAACCTCTTTCATTTTTCGCTATCTCAAAGGAATTTTCTAGTGGTGGTGAATTTTCACTTGGAGAAAAAGTTGTCAGATGCAAGTAGTTGAAAGTTGCAAAGTGGTGCAACTTTTGTTCTGCAATTCATGTGACCAAACTGATTGTTCGAACGCATCTAGATGGGTATATTTATGCTATGAATGGTAATCTTTCACACTAAACCACGTGAAATCACTTCAAGCTACATTCAACCGGCTTGATCCCTTAAAAGTCCAAAGTGCAAAAGTGAAGCAAACTTTGATGGGCTATTACTTGGAAACCGTGATGCTTACAAACTCTCCATCTGAGCCTATGGGATAATGTTGGGCCCCTCTACAATAACCTCTCTCAATTTTTGTTATCTTATATTTTTTTTCCTGTGTTGTCCAGTTTTCACTTGATGGAAAAAGTGTCAAATGCAAGCAGTGTAAAGTTGCAAAGTGGTGCAACTTTTATTTTGCAATTCGTGTGACCAAACAAACTACTCCAATGTGTCCCAATAGGTAGGTTTATGCTACGCATGGTCCTCTTTCACACCCAAACACACGCAATTTCTCTGAGCTACATTCAACCGGCTTGATCCCTTATGATGGCATGCAAAACAATTGAAAAGAGAAACATACACACAATGGTTGAGAAGTCTAAGTTTTCCACATAAAAGTCATATGATCATTCGTGTAGAGCACTTTGTTCCTCCATCTAATCAAGAAGGTCTAGTTCAGTGGTTTTAGTCATGATAATGTCAAATAAGACCATGATAGGCCATTTTGTAATCTTGCTTTTAGTTTTGAGTTAATGTGGGGTCATTTGAGTCAATTATGTAAGTACGATAGGGAGTAAGAATAAGAAAATAGAATTTGTAAAGGCATTGGAAGAGATTACTAATGCTGCCCCTATTTAAAATTTATAATTTAGGCCTTAAAATCAAGGCTAGATGAGGTGAAAAGAAAAAATTGCTTGAGAATAAGTTAGAATAGGTTGGAAATAAGGTGAGGTTGTGAAGTTTGATGTGTTCAAAAGTTCTGCAAGGACAAGGGAGGTCAAAATTATGTCATGGAATGATGCCCTAGTTGGGAAAAGAGGGGTTTTGAATGAAAAAGAGAGGTTTGAGGGAGTAAAAGTGGGTAAAGTCAGGGAGCAGCATAATTTGGTGGTCAATTAAGTTTGTGCAAGAAGAATGAAGAGTGTTGGAAGAGGTTTTGAGGTCGTATGAGGTTTGGATATGGGGTTTTCAATAAACCCTAGTGAAATTTGAGAAAAGTGAGGATTTAGAGGATAGTGGGGTTAGAGGGCCAATCACGCCCTAAAAATTGTGGATTTTGTGGATTTGCAAACTAGAAAATGTTGCCCAATGGTTTTTTGCAATTGGAAGAGTTTGAGAGGGTTTTTCTTTGTTAAATAGACCTATTTGGGGGTCTAAGATAGCGTTGAGTCCATTTCTTATTTGTATTATGAATTATAACTTGCTTTCTCCTGAGTCTATTTCCTATACAAGAAATAATGTTGCAAAAAGTTGACATATAAATCTTTCGATGTGTTTATATGGTGATGGATCAAGAACATAAAAATTCATTTTGCACCATCAGGATTATGTTGTGAAAATGTTTAAAGACTATTCAAGATAAATGTTTGTATGATAATGTGTCAAGAAGTTAACTACTTCATCTACTCTGAATATTATGTTTTGCAAGTATTGTGAAGATTATGTATCCTTTGCTTAATTGAGTTTTTCCAATCAAAGGATTAAATATATTGGAATCTTTTTTATGAATCATTTTAGGGAATACCAATTGAAAACGTGTTTTTTGCTTTTAGATAAAGTTGTTTAGCATCAATCAATTAATATTCAAGACAAACCATGAAGTACAACAATGATCAATGCTAGGGCTAGCCAATTAATAAGTATACATGTGAATAATTAAAGGATGTACATGTGAATAAGGGAAGCACAAGTACTCAAAAATATGTAAGCCTTGAAGTATACACACAAATACATAGTATACACAAACTAATACAAAGTATATGCACGAATACAAGGTATATGCATGAAAATATGTAAGTCGCAAAGTATACATTGGAACACACGTAAGTCACAAAGTATACATGTAAGTTGAAAAGTATACACTTGAATACACGTAACTCATATCTATTGAACCATGAATTTATAATGCAAATATGGACACCATCGATAAAAAAGATTTGTATTAACCAAATATCCATGTAGGCATACATCAATATATGTCAATATAAATATGAAATATAGGTACAAAGTAGCCATATAGGCTTACGAGAATGCCATATAGGCATACAATGTCAAATATATCCAATACAAAAATATGTACAAAATTTCCATGTAGGCATACAACAAAGGGCTCTCGAATCAAAAGTCATTGCTCTCCATGATCTCAAAATAAATTCTTTCCCTTTGCTTGTCGATCGAATAGAAATACGTCTGTCACTCGTTTATCTTGTGCTTGAGGAGTGCTCCTGCTGCTCCTCCTATTGTTTAGTTCTTGGTGAAGTTTTATTTGTTACAATAAGAAGCAAAGACATTAATATATAGAAATTACATTATAAAAAATGATATATTTGAAAAAATAATCACTTACCACCATCTGATGATCACTCTCCATGAGGGAAATATTCACACACCTATGCTGAGGCGTGTTGAAGTCCTATCTAAACCATCCAAACAGAAATTAAACTATGAATCAATAATGGTTTTCTTTTTCACTAACTAACATCTATAACAACGAATGTAAATTGAAATTTAGTAATTCTCCTCATACCTCCCCTGTCAGAGCCATCGAGGATTCTATAGCAGATGAAACACCGATCTCCATTGCCCTCATCACATTTGGAGGTGTTTCCGCTTGCAACATCTGAAATAAAACAACAAATTATTCAATCACAAAAACTACAATAGCGATCCATGTCAAGACTTATAATGTATGAGATAATGAACAAAATTTTGAGTATTTATTATACTATATATTTCTAACTATCATGCTTACTATTTTCCCTATCCATATCTTGTTTGAAAGCACGTGTTTTTAGGCTCTTACCCATAGCAGCAAGTCGGTGAACTGTTTGATAAAATTCTTTCGTAGACATGTATGATAGTTGTGGTGGCATAGAGAAGGCAGTGAACTGTTTGAAAAAATGCCTCAAAGAAATGGGGTCTCATGGTGATGGAATGTCATTACAAACAAATGCACGTCATGAAATTCCATCACCATAAGACCGCATTTCTTTCAGGCATTTTTTTAGACAGTTCATTGCCTTCTCTATGGTATTATTGCTTACTATTATGTTTTGATAGAAATTTTTCCAAGCATCCATAGTTTGTTGAAAAGAACCTATTTTAGGCTTTTAGCCATAGCAGCAAGGAAGTTAGTAGTTTTTTAAAATACTTTGGTACACATGTATGGAAAATTTGGTATCATAGAAAAGGTGGTGAGCTATTTGAAGAAATGACTCAAAGAAATGTGGTCTCATGGTGATGGAATGGCATTCCATCACCATGAGACCGCATTTCTTCAAGGCATTTTTTCAAACAACTAACTACCTTGTCTATGATATTGCTTAATATTATGATTTGATAGATTTTTTCCAAGCATCCATAGTTTGTTGAGCTGATGCAAGAAGTTGGGTACACAAAAAGTTCAAAAAGTGGAAGTGTTTTTGCTATTTTTCAAAAAAATCACACTTGAACTGAAAATTTGAGGCACTTACACAATGAATCTTAAAAAAGGTCAATAATATTAAATTTATCATTTTGAATCTAGTTTCCAAATATGTAAATTATTCAAATACCCAAATTATATAAATTAAATTTTGATAGGGATCTATAAAAACCACTTTTTAAAAGTCCCTGTTTTTTTACCATACCAAGCACGTGTACGGACACCACTTTTTGACCCAAATAAAATTATTTTTCTAATTCCTTTTGGGAAAAGAGAGCTAACAACATGAAGATTGATGTGAATTTTTTTTTGTATTTTTTTGTTGAATTTTTTTTTTTATTGAATTTTTATTGGCCTTAATTGTTGTTTTTAAAAATCACCATGTACAGATAGCATAATTGGACCTAAACTAAACATTTTTTGAATTTTTTTTTCAATGTGTAGAGAATTGTCTGAAGTTTGATGCCATATAATTTTTTTTCAAGAAATTTAACCAAAAAAAAGTTATTAAAAAACAAAAAAAACCTAATATTTCAAGTTTAAGGACTAGTTTGCTTAGAAACTAATTAAAAAATAGCAAACATAATCCAATCTTAATAAAAATTATATATTTGGAAAGTAGACATCGTGTTCTCTGATGGGTTTTAATTTTATAGATTGATTCATAAAAAAAGTCCATCAACCATATTGCCAAAGTTGGACATTCTTCTTCAATCTGTCTTAGTTTTTTAGTTGCAGGTCAAAGGCTAAGGCTCGGATTGTCAAGCCTTTCCCAAGCCTAAAACCAAGGCTGCATGTGGGTTGGGAATTCAATTTTTAAATACCGCGTACACATTATTTAAATGAAACGTGTATGCATTTCATAACGCATACGTGTTATCTATTTACTCGTTGGGTAAAGGTAACATGTATGCGTTATATAACATGTACGCATTCCTAAAATAGAATGTGCATGTGTTTCACAATGCGTATGCATTTTTGATATAGTCATTTTTTCTAATTTGGAAAATACTAATAAAACACATTTTTTCTACAACATTCCTTTTCTGCAGTACGGTCTAAAAGCGCCATTTTCTACGTTTTTTATTGCAAATTTGTCTTGTGCAGGGCATATTCTATTCAAATTGTTGGAAGAGACAAAGTGTGGGTTGAATTTTCTAAAGTAGAATCAAGTACAAGAATTTTTTACAAGAAGATTTGGAAAAAGAGAATTTTTGGATGTATTCATGATGTTTTTGTACTTCAAAGTTTATAGAAAAAAGGATCTTCATACTACATAGTTTTATTTGAATATTTGAAGGAGATAGCAATTTGAAAATAGGTTGCTTGAATCATTTATTTTTCATCAAAGAGGGTTTGGTAACCATGGGTGATAAGCAAAGACAGAGAAAAAAATGTAGAAAGTTAATGACACCCGAAGAAATTCAAATAAATAGAGATATGGAGGCAAAAAGACAAAGGGATAGAAGAGAAAGGATTTGTCAAATAAAAAATTTGCAAGAATCTAGTTCCAAGAATGTTGAAGAGGAATCCATGAATGATGAAATGAATGTAGATGATGCAAATGTGGAGATGGTGAATGTGGAAGAAAATGCAATTATGGAGACAAAACCAACTATGCCTTCAACTTCAACTTTGAATGATATGGAAATAGTACCTATGCAAACAACTTTGAGTATGTCTTCAAATCCACCTCCCAATGATATGGAAAATGCACCTATTCATACAATCTATCTAGGTATGTGTTCAAACCCAAGTTTTGATAATATTGATATTGTTTGTTTAGATGAAGCTAGATACACCATTGATGATATCAATAATTGTAGGGTTGAAACAATGCAAAAACAAAAAAAATGATGAAATTATATCTTATGAGAATGAAAATGAGGATGAAATCCCTCATATTGATGAAAATGTGAATGAAATCCCTTTTACATTTGAAAATGAAAATGAAACCCCTTGTGTGAATGAAAATGAAACCCCTTGTATGGATGAACATGAAAATGTTTTTTTTACAATTGAAAGAGATGTGCTAGATAAACTTCGTGGTAAAGTTTCTTGGAGACAAGTTAGAACTAATGGAAATAGAATATAAAAAAAAAATTATAGAAAGAAATTAGGATTCCAATGTCAACTCATGGTGCAATTGATGATAATGTCGAAAATGAAAATAGTGATGAAAAAATTAGGTGTTTTTGTACAACCAAAAAATAAAGATGATTCAATTGAACAAGTCAGATCTAGTGTTGCTAATGCTATTGATTTTATAGGTAAGAAAAGTCGATTGAAAGATAAGAATGCAGCTCATCATGCAATAACAACTGCTCTAGTTGATAAAGCAACTTCAAATAAAAGAATGTTAAGTAAGATTAGTAAATGTATAAAAGTAAATCCTAGAACTTTGATAAGAGCTACTAAAAGAAGAAAAAGTATTGAAAAGGATCCAATTAATCAATGTTGGAGTTTTAGTGGTAGACTCACAAGATCAAACATGAAATTAACTAATGAAATTAGATATTTAATCTATAAATTTTGGCATGATAATATGATGAGGGTGCAGTTCGAGACTTAGAAAATAACCCACAAACAAGAGAATAATTTTATTATTCAGAAAATGGAGCTTCTTACATGCAGAGGATCTCAAATCCCCAAGTTCTACAATACATGCAAGTTACAGAAAGCTATAAAATAACCCTTTCGCAATATGCGAGTTTGTCCCTAAAAAGTTACCCAAAAATTAGAGACCCGCCCATAAATAGAGCTCCTCATTAGTTTGGAGCCAAAAAAACATTCAAATTTGAGTTTCGGCGGTTTGGCGCCAAAAATTACAACTTGAAGTTCAAATTTTAAAAGTACATTTGCAATTATATCTTCTAGAAAGTGCGCCAACTTCCTGGGGCCATAACTTTTGATCCGGGACTCTGATTCGCGAACCGTTTGAACCGTTGGAAAGTTCTCGAAGTCAATAACGCGCTCGTAATTTGCTATGCCGATTTCGGCAAGTTTCGGGGCCGTTTCGGGAACTCTAAGTGCCTCAAATCTAACTCAAAAGATTTTCAGGTGCAAATCTAGGAAAATAAAACTGTAAAATCTTTCAACCCATGAATAGAAAATTAAAACCGTAAATTGGGAATTTCATTATGATGAAAAGGGTATCCAAAAATGTAAAAACATCTAAAAACTAAGAAACTTGAAATTTAAGTATTTTTGGGTGATGCAAGATTGCTCTTACACCACTGGATGTTCCTGCATCAGACACCCAGGGTAATTTGAGAAGTGACCCTGTCACGTCTCAGATGGTTGAGGAAAACCCAACCGGTCAACCGCTGCCTTAGATAGCCAAAATGAATCTTCCATAGGCCTTCCTCTCCATTTCACTAGATATTCTTCATACTACCTGTTTCTGGTACTCCTTCCCACACGACTATCCATGATTGCTTCAATCTCCTCTCTTTCTGAAGTAGGTGTTGGAATTCCATACTACCCTATTGCTAGTGCTTCCTCCATTCCACCTTCATGATACTCTCCAAATCTAAAATGTTGAACACAGGGGAAATGTTGAATCCATCTCGGCAACTCTATCTCATATGCATTCCCTAAATCATGCCTCTTCAAAATTTTACAGGACCGAACTTCTTCATCTTCAATTTGTTATATGTTCCCACTGGAAACCTTTCTTTCCTCAAGTGGACCATCAATTCATCACCAATCCAAAACTCCTTATACCTCCTCTTCGATTTTCCTTAGCCTTATACTGCATATTCATCTTGTTAATATGTTTCTCTTACCTTCTCATGTATATCCTTGATTTGTTCTGCAAAATCTTCAGCTTCAGCACTTATTTTCTTTTCTTGGTCCATCTTCCTCAATTCTGGAGCTGTTCTGGGGCTACCTCCATACACCAATCTGGAATGGTGATCTACCGATCATACATTGTGAGAATTGTTGTAAGAAAATTCTGCCTAAGGTAAAGATCAAGTCCCATCCCTTGGGTTTATCTCCTGCAAACATCTCGGTAGATTACCCAGACTCCACCGTTAACAACCTCTGTCTACCCATCACGTTTGTGGATGGTGTGTAGTGAACTTCCAACTCTATCTTGGCTTCTTACAAGATTCTCCAAAAGTACCCCACAAATTTGGTGTCATGATCTGAAACAATACTCTTTGGCGGAGACCATGTAGCCTCACCCACCTCTTTGAAGAGAACAAATTAAGCCAATGCTCGGCTGCATCATGAGTCTTCGACATGGAATAGAAATGTGCCATCTTC
Organism: Sequoia sempervirens; assembly: GCA_007258455.2. NCBI lineage: Eukaryota > Viridiplantae > Streptophyta > Pinopsida > Cupressales > Cupressaceae > Sequoia > Sequoia sempervirens. The sequence continues at coordinate 13,674 of VDFB02246238.1, forward strand.
AAAACCTATCAACCACCACAAAATTGTGAATCATTCCCTCGTTGTGTCCTTGGCAAATAAAAACAAAGTCCATATATCCTCCCATGGCCTCTCACGGAGTGCGGTAGGGGCTGATACCAGCATATGATGCAGCTCACTCCTTTAGCCATCTGACATACCCTCGGCTTTGTACAAACTTCTTCACATCTTGTGACAAGCTGGGCCAATAATAATGCTCTCCTTGCGATAATGGCAATGGTCTTATCGGGCAGAATGTCCTTCCAATCCTCCACTATGCTTCTCCTTTATCGGGTTCTCCCTCATGGAACTCCTCGGGATACACAATTGGCTTTCCAGCAAATAACATGCCATCTGGATTATGAAATCTAGCCACCTTGTTCTGTCCACTATAACAGGTTCCTTGCAAGCTTTCCAAGCCTCTGCAAAATCAGGATCTTCTGCATATAGTGTCTTGAGTTCATTGAACCCAACCACTTCAATCTGCATCTTTGTCATCAATGTATGCCTCCTACTTAGGGCATCTGCAACCCTATTTTACTTCCCACTCCTATGTTTCAAAACAAAGGTATAACTCTACAAAACTCTACCCATTTCATATGCCTCTGATTTAATTTTCCCTGACTATTTAGGTACTGCAAGGCCTAATGATCAGTATATAAAACAAATTCCTTTGGCAACAAATAATGTCTCCATTTCTTTAATGCTTGAACTATTACATAAAATTCTTGATCATATACAAAGTACTTTCTCTTTGCATCATTTAACTTTTCACTGAAATAGGCAATGGGCTTACCTTCTTGGCTCATCACTGCTCCAATGGCACAACCACTGGCATCACAATCCACCTGAAACACCTTGTTGAAATCTAGGAGGGCTAGAGCAGGTTGCTCTATCACCTTCTGCTTCAACAGTTCAAAAATTTTTGCTGCTCCAGTGCTCCACTTGAATTCTTTTCTATTCCCTCTCATTGTTTCAGTTAGGGGTCCACAAATACTACTGAAGTTTCTAATGAACTTTCTATAAAAACTAGCCAAACCATGGAAAGATCTCACCTCAGTAGTAGTTCTTGGGTAGGCCATTCGAGAATAGCCTTCACCTTTTCTGGGTCCCATCTTGAGACCATAACAGGACAACAAACCCCAAAATTACTAACTCCTCTTCCTGAAACTGCGCTTCTTGGATTAATCTTGGTTTATCTTATATGCCTTCTCGAAGACTCTCTGAATATGCATCAGATGCTCATCCAACGTCTTACTGAAAATCAAAATATCATCTAAATACACAATAACAAAACTTCCCAGAAATTCTTTTAGTACCTCGTTTATGAGTTGCATGAATGTGCTTGGTGCATTAGTTAGCCCAAAAGGCATGACTAACCACTTGTACAAGCCCTCTTTGGTCTTGAAGGCAATCTTCCATTCATCTCCCTCTCGAATCCGGATCTGGTGATATCCACTCTTCAGATCAATCTTTGTGAAGTACTGAGCTCCACTCAAATAGTCCATCAGGTCATCCATCCTTAGTAGGGGAAATCTATACTTGATTGTTATTTTATTTATGGTTCAAGAGTTTGTACACATCCTCCACTCCTCATCCTTCTTTGGTGCTAATCTTTGCGGGGTACTACACATGGACTCAAACCTCTCTAAGTATCAAGCCAGCACCTCAACAACTCTTTGACTTGTCTAATAGCTCCTCATTTTATTTGGAGTCATTCTATGAGCACACCTTATTTGGCAAACTAGCTCCAAGAATCAAGTCAATCTGATGACTGATCTTCCTTATTGGTGGTAAACCCTCAGGTACATTATCAGAAACAATATCCTAAAACTCATCCAACATCCCAGAAACTTCTTCTGGAACCTTCTCACTATCCTCCTTATTCACTCTAGGAATCAATTCATAACACACATGCTCATGCTTCATACCTTGTAAAAAATTTATTCCATCTACATAACAAATTTTAGCACTACTGCATACCTTTTCTTCGATCTCCTTCAGGGGTTTCAACTTGTAACGAACCCCATTCTTTGTCAAGGAATAAGTGTTTGCATGGCCATCATGTATAGCTCGCCTATCAAACTGCCACGGCCTCCCCAACAACATGTGACATGCATCCATGGGGATGATATCATAGAGTACCTCATCATGGTAGCTCCCGATCTTGAACTTTACTAGGCACTGCTCATTGACCAAAACTTTGTGATCTTTCTACAACCAAGAAATCTGATACAGATGCGGGTGTCTTTCCCTCTTCAGCTTCAACTTTGTGACCATCCTCGACACGGATTATCCCGGTACTCCCACCGTCAATAATGACATCACAACATTTTTCCTTCACACTTGCACCTTGTCGCGAAATAAATTCTTTCTGTTACGGTTCCTTTTTCTCGATCACGGGGCTCTCTAATCCGCTCAGGAGCTACTCGCGCATCATTTGAATATTGATTGGGCCTCCTCATGCATGTGCAACCCTTCCATGACCAGCCTTTTATACGCCCCGCCGCCTTGGTGTTGTGATTCTAGGCTCGATGCCCTTCTTCACCACTGCGGAAACGTTATCTAAAGCCTCTTCTAGATCCTTATCCCATATCTCCCTCGTCCTCTACCTCTTTGATCACCACTATTTTTGATTCTGGTGTTAGAAGTTATCATTCCTTTGGCCGGTACCCACATCTTCACTTTTCTTTTCATCATCATTTCGGCTTCCTAAAGGTCTTCCATTGCCCCTTCCACTTTGTCCTCCTCGTCCTTTTTGCTTGCCATCAAATCTTTTGTTTAGCTTATCTTCCACCTTCAAAGCAAACTGATACACATCCTTAATGGTGGTCATTCTAACTAGGCTTAACTCCTCCTGAATGCTCGGTCGTAACCCATTAAGATACCAGGCTACCTTCTCCTTATTGGCCTCTGTGTGACCCGTTATGATGATTATCTTGTGAAAATATTATGTATATTCTTTCACAGATCTGTTTCCTTGCTTCAACCCTTGCAATTTCTTCAACAGATCTAACTCGTAGTCCATTGGTATGAACTGCTTCTTCAGTTTCTCTACCATGCGATCCCATCTGGTGATATTGCCTTTTCCTCTTTGATTTGTTTCCAACTAGACCTCTTTCCACCAAATACTGGCATGGCCCTTCAGCTTCATTTTCACAAACTTAACTCGATCTGGGTCCTCTATTTCCTCATACACAAAATATTCTTCTAGCTCATTGATCTAGTCGATCAACTCTTCGAGTTAGGACTTCGAGAATAGTAGGGGACTTACGCTTTGGAGTCTTTTCGATCTTCAAAATGGCCTCTTATTAGCGCCATTTGGTCTTGATCAATTGCTTCTTCTTCCTCTTCCTTAGACCCTTCTTCCCTCTCCTTCATCCTCACTTTCCTCCCTCGGGTTTAACCCTCTTCTCAGCTCTTATAGCATCAATCTTTCTCTAGAGAACGCTGGTGCATCTCCTTCCCCAAGCATTTACGCCACCTCGACCATACAACCACCAGCCTACCAAGCACCCTCTTGGGAGGCATCTTTTCTTGACCCTCGACCCACAACCCTGCAGATCTTGAGTGCAAAGCTGCCTCCACGATCGTGATCTGTCCCTGCGCTCAAGGAAAGAGGCCAGCTCACGATACTACCACTTGATTAGAGGGCACAACCGGGGCTTAGAAAATAACCCACAAACAAGAGAATAATTTTATTATTCAGAAAATGGAGCTTCTTACATGCAGAGGATCTCAAATCTCCAAGTTCTACAACACATGCAAGTTACAAAAAGCTACAGAATAACCCTTTTGCAATATGCGAGTTTGTCCCCAAAAAGTTACCCAAAAATTAGAAACTCGCCCATAAATAGAGCTCCTCATTAGTTTGGAGCCAAAACAACATTCAAATTTGAGTTTAGGCGGTTTGGCGCCGAAAATTACAACTTGAAGTTCAAATTTTAAAAGTACATTTGCAATTATATCTTCTAGAAAGTGTGCCAACTTCCCGAGGCCATAACTTTTGATCCGAGACTCCGATTCGTGAACCGTTTGAACCATTGGAAAGGTCTCGAAGTCAATAATGCGCTCAAAATTTTCTATGCCAATTTCGGCAAGTTTCGGGGCCGTTCCGGGAACTATAAGTGCCTCAAATCTAACTCAGAAGATTTTTAGGTACAAATCTAGGAAACTAAAACTACAAAATCTTTCAACCCATGAACAGAAAATAGAAACTGTAAATTGGGAATTTCATTATGACGAAAAGGGTATCCAAAAATGTAAAAACATTTAAAAATTAAGAAACTTGAAATTTAAGTATTTTTGGGTGATGCAAGATTGCCCTTACACCACTGGATGCTCCTGCGTCATAATACAAGAGTATCACCTAACATTAGAGATGTCTTAAAATTAAGAGTGGGTCCCAAAATTCATGAACCTCATCCAAAGCATCTCTTAGATATGATTCAAACTGAATTATATAAAAAAAAATTAGATGCTTCAATCTTACCATTGAATATTAACATATGTCAAAAATCATTTGAAAAGTGTAAACCTTGGTATGTTAGAATTAATAATCAATGAATCTCTTGTTTTTGTAAGACTCATGTACAATTTTGTTATTATTATGATAGTTTTCGATATATACGATGCACTTTGCATGCGAACCAAATTATGCAGGACATTTGTGGTATTAATATGCCACCTAAAAGAATCAAAGATTTTATAGCAGGTTTGTTTTGTGAATCCTCTAATGGCAACTTATTTTATTTAAAAGCATGTATTTCTGGAGAATGTGATAGATGTGGTAACTTTTCATTATTAGGAGAATGTATGCATGAAAATAGTTTAGAGGAATTTGGACAACAATTAGTGGATGTGAAAAAATTTAAAAATGTTGAGTATTCTTTAAAAGATGGAAAAACTGGAAAACGTTGTGAGCTAATTGTGGAAAAAATTAGTGTGCATGAATTTATTAATGAATTTAAAGATAAGATTGTACCTAAATATGTCCAACACTCTTAGTATGCTCATTAGCTTGATAATCAACTTTTTTTATGTAAAAGCACATTCCCAATTGGAACTATATTATTAGTTGTTGATTTTGCTGAAAATTATACTCTTGCTCTACAAGAAGAAATTCAATCACAGTATTATAATTCAGTGCAAGTAGCTATATTTGTTCACATTGTTTATAGACATGCAGACATATGATAGTACAGAAGATAATAGAAATTTTTTGAGAGAGTACCACTTTTATGTAAGTGATAATCAATTACATTCATCTGAGTTTGTTCAATATTGTTTTGATATATTTTATAAAAATTTAAAAGAGAGGAATTCAAATGCTAGAACATCTCATATGG
>VDFB02246239.1:0-14163 GCA_007258455.2 Sequoia sempervirens
AAACAAGTAAGAAATGATGCTTTTGGATTATCAAGAAGATATAATTATTTTACTTCTCATGTTGGTAACAAGCTCATATGCTATAGACACAAGTTTGGTCATAAAGAACAATATTGTAGGAGTGATTTAATGGAACCATTTAGTCATTACAAGAAGACATGCACTATGAAATTTTGGAGAAGAAAACAAGAGAAAGAAAAGGAAGAACCTAAGCTTGTGCATACTCCACAAGAAACATCCATAACTACATAAAGAATAGCATGAGCTGAGGGGGAGTTGATTTTTATGTATCATTAAAACCCCTTAGACAACAACAAAGAGATTGTGTCTCTGTAGTGATAGAGGTATCATGATAATATTAAGGCCAATAGACAATCATAGAGCTGATTGATTAAGTGGGTATGGACTGTGCAAAGGTATGAACATTCACCAAGGTAAAAATACTTTCTCTTCTAGCATGATAGGAGTAAGGTTTGAAGAGGGTAGTGGTATTTCTTTATGAAAGTTGTATTTTTCTCACCTCTTCTAATGGAAGCAACACTAACTTCATGCCTTGACAAACAAACTACAATTCAATGGTATTTGTCCTTTGATGTTAATTGTATGGTAGAGGAGATATACTCTATCTGTCAAGAGAATTGAATGACATGAGTTTTTATGAGAAAAGGAAAGATGATAGATGATAGCCTTCTTCAAGAAAAACTTTATAGAGTAGTGACTTTCAAGTGATAATAATATATGACAATTAACAGTGATATGCTCAGTTTCTCTATGATATTCAATGTCAGTATTTGTTGCAGGGGATGCACTTATGATAACAGTGTCAAGCTTCCAATATTATCTTCTATTTGTTCTCTTCTTGTGCCTGTGGAATCTATGTTTTGAAGTGTTTGTATCCACTGTGACAGTATAGTGACAAACAATGATACTATGTTGATAATGAAAAAATATGGTGTTGTCATATGGTGTTGTGATTTGTAGTGAGAAATGCCATTTTTTTCTTTTGACAGTTCTTCATGTTTTGTAGTTGTGGTCTTGATAAACTACAATGATATTTATTTACAGTTTGCAAATGCACTTAGTCATAGAGCATTAGTAGTCACAATGTTCTTGTTCAGTTGTTTTATGAGACTCTTGTTGCAATTGTTTCAAGTGTTGCATACCTTTAAGAGGTTTCCCATGTACTGCCAATGTGAATGAAGGTAAAGAAAAAATTCAATGGCAAGTTTTCTAGATAATGAAATATTATCTTGCATGTATACAATGGAGTGATAGTGAAATGGTTGATTCACTATTTTTCTAGTGGAGTAGTCTTGACTTCTTCTTATGCTCAGTAGATTGGTTTAATTTTTGTTATATCCCCATTGGCAGTGATATTCAAGTGTGATTTTCTACTTTGATAGTGTACCTTGAACAACATACAGTGTTTTTAATTACATCTCAATCCATGTTTGTAGTAGCAGTGACAATGTTGTCCATGGGTTGTTCATGTTTGGTGTGATAGTGTGTATCTTGATTAATGAATTTTGTGATGGTTTACCCATAGACCACTACATCAATACATTAGTTCAATGATAACCAATGTCTAATCACATTAACAGAGAGTTTTTGTTGCAGGGATATAGAAGACAATTAAATTATGCTTTGATATATATTTGAGTGTTTGATATTTGCAAAGGTTGAATGTAGATTTGAAAATGCTTTAATGCTTATATTCAATGCATACTTTCTCAGTCTTCCACGAGGGTATAGTGGTGACTTGATGTAAGTGAGTTTCATGTTGAAAGGATCTTATAACAGTTTCTCTATTTTATTTTGGATTGATATCATGGTGACAGTGATTCCAAGCAGTGATAATGGTTAATGTGGGGTGTATCCTTGACAATGCTATGTTAGCAGTGTTATTACCTTTTATGGTTTGCCAAAGGTTTATAGTGATCTTGTATGCATTGTTGGAGAGACATAAACTCTAATGTGATATTTGGAAATGGATTGCATCTTTGACAATGATAGTGATTCAACTCTTCTTTGATGCTTTGAAAATGATTCTTTGAGAGTGATAGTGATTCAATGATATTTGACAGTCCTGGTACTTTAATGCTTTGATAGTGATCCATTATTTTGATGATAGTGTAATGTTGAATGTTGATAGTGACTGGGGAAAGTGTCACCACACCTTGATTGTGACAGACACCTTGTGTGATAACCCAGTGTGTTGTTCATGACAGAGTGACAATATTGAGACAATGATTTTAATGACTTCTTATTTCTGGGTTTTTTCTTGAGCACTGATAAATCATAGGGTTGCCAATCTATTCTCATCTTTGACAATGTTCGTGCATTTCCACGAAGGTTTCCATCCAAGAAAAATTGGTAATGTTGACCTATACTTTCTTATGATACTTATCACAGTGCACTTCTCTCCCTTTAGAATGCTTGTCTTGCATGTTGCTCCGTCTAGTGTTTAGTGTGCTTAGACAGTGAAGGGAAATGATTACTTAATTTCCATTGAAACCTTGCTGATAATACTTGCTTGAGATAGTGGCACCCTTGATAGCTTTGAGATAGTAATTTTCCTTGAGACAGTGAATTGATTTTGCACAAAAAATAAGGGAAGTGACATAACAACCAATGATATTACATGATAGAATGTGTGCTATGGTTTTTGGAAACTAATTTGATGCTTAGGCACTATCTCTTCCCTTGAGAACCATAGTGATATGGACATTTTATCTTAGAAGTTAGTGGTAGAATATGTTTTGATTACATTATTCTTTATTTTTCTTTAGTGTGAAGACAAGCTACTAGATCCTGTTCTTTCAGTAAAGGCAGATCTATTTTGTAGGAGGAGTAATTCTATACACTTACTTTTGCATCTGTAGCATCTATAATCAGTGAAAATATATAAATAATCTTATTGATATGCAAATAGTTTCATTCATCAGACAAATGATTTTATAGTGATAGTTTTCTCTTGCATGTAGGTCTTTGTCATTAACATGGGTGAGAGAGTAATGTCATGTGGCCCAGTGATGGAGAACAAAGGGTGCAAAATTTGTTGCCAGCATCAGTAATCATTTAGTGCATTTGTCATTGATGTCAAGATATTGGTGATAGATGCAAAGAACTGTGAGACCCTATGATTTCACTGAAAGGCTTATCAAAGTTCATTGGTTTCCATAGTGTTCATTTGATACAGATGTTTGGTGTGCTTCTAAATATTCTTGTTCATCTGATTTGTTGTTGTTTTAAGTGAAAGGTTCTTCATTCGTGGATGGTGTTGCTTGTTCAAAGAGAGGTTCATCCATTTTGATGATTTTTTTCAAAGGAAAGTTGATGGTGTGTGGGTTATTTGGATTTTGTTGTTTGGTATGTTACCGACTTTTGCTTGATACTAAGGTCACTTTCTAAGTTCAAAACCAATGCTGCTCAAATCACAAAATTCACAGTGAATATTAGAATCCTAGGTATTTGATCACATGTGGTTGCAAAGATAGCAATAGAGTGGTAGCAAGTTTTATAAAGGTATCTAAATTGATTATAGTTTGTTCATTGATTGGGAGTTTATTCTAAAACCCTAATGACATTATTCATTATAAATTTCATTATGCTAGTTAATGGTAAGCTTATTTTTTGTTATAAAAGATCATTGACTTACTATCACCGGTCACAGGCAGTTTAAGTAAAAACTTAAGGGAATTGTTCTCATTGGATATTGGCCCCTTCACTGGTCAAGCAGGTTAATGTCTCTTATTCAAATTTCAGGAAAGATCAGCAATTAATGTTTGATTGTTGTTGGTGGTGGGTTCAGGAATCAATTTTTAAGTTGTTTTCAAATGGTTGCCTAAGGGGTTTCACTTTGTTGGGCATCCTAAGTGTCTGTTTCCGTAGTTATTTTCATGGTTTTTGTATTGCTTTGAAGTAATTGGTTTTGAGCCTTTTCTTTGTGCTTTTGAGAAGTTCAGGATGGTGAGTTCTATGAGGAATGTGTTGAAGATCTAGACACCGTTTTTTGTGAAAAATTGGCTATCTTAGATAGTTTGAATGATGAAGCATCAAGTATATAATTAATCTATGATCTTTCATTTGCCATATCTGGGATGCAATTAGTCGAGATATGATCATAAGAACATTGGAATATGCTCTTGTTGAAAATTATGAATGCTTTGTGAAGGTTAAAGTAGATGTGAGAAAAGTGTGTACATATGTGAAAGTAAGTATTCATGTGATTGACAACAAAGGACATTGGTGTGAGCTTAGTAGTAGAGTTTTAAAGATTTGTTGATATAGAGATAGTGAAATGAGACTTATTGATGTTGAGATAGTGCAATGAATTGTTTGGAAACAAAGTAACCCTTTGATCTTGTTTATTTCTTATGAGCTTAATGAAAGTGGTTTATTTTTTCTAGTGAGGCATACAATTTGTAACCAATGAGGGTTTTGGCTAGTGGGGCTTAATAATATTTTCTTTCATAGTGGTTTTTCCCCCTTTTAGGTTTTTCCACTCAAATACTCATGTTATATCTCCTCTTGATGGTTTGTCATATTGATTTTAATAGGTTATCCTTATTCAAGTTTCATGTTCCGATATACCCATCATTGTGACTCATTCAACATTCAATATCTATAATGTTTGAAGTGTTTTCAATGGATCTCTTTGCTTAATTCAAGTGAGTTAATTTATAAAATTTGGTTTCTTATTAGACCATTGATTCACCCCCACTCTTAGTGGTCCTATAATCCAACACCATGTTCCCTTACCAAAGGGGTCTTTTCTTTCTTCTTCCCCTTTACTTTATGAGATATCTCTCCTTCTCCTGAGTTCTTTTCTCTTCTTTGAATCTTGAAATATCTCTTTTCTCTTTCCACTTCTTCCTCACTCTTAGTATCAATAATATCAACTTTTATTCTTTTGGCACTAGTCTCTTCTGTGGAGGCTTGAGACTTCTTCTTCCAAACCAATTGACATCCTTTTCTTCTTCTTCATGCTTGCAACTGATGTATTTCTCCCTTATTTCCTTTTCTTTTCTTCTCCTCTTAGGAGCCTTTTTCTACTCAGGGACATTGGATGTAGCCTTCTTCTTTGAACTCTCTATAGGCTTAGTTTTAGAGGAATTCAGAATAGTAGGAGAGGGAGTAGAGGTCCTAACTAAACTTCTTGTGTTGTGAGTACCTTGTGGAGCCACAAATGGGGTTTTGATTTTAGCTGCAAAACTCTTTGGTGAACCAACAATCTCCTTCAACTGAGCTTTCAACTTTTCAGCATTTTACTTTATCTCCTTTTCTTTCTATTGCAAGTGCACTTCACTAGATTTCTTAGCATAAGTTCCAAACATGTTCATAGATGGATCTCTTGGTTTGGTTAACATAATCTATACCAGACCGGTAAGCTCTTCTATTGTAACCTCATCTCCCAGCTCTAGGATCTAAATAGTTCTAGGTTCAACTACTTCCATAATGATTTGTCTCTTTTAACCATGTGCAGTGTCATTTACTTCTCATCTCAATTTTTCTGTCATCACTCTCTCTTTCTCCCATTTTACAATGTTTAAAACTACAACATATAGAATTGGTTTCTGGACCCTCATAGCCTATCAGTGGTCTGTAATCAATTGCAATGTTTATTAACAACATTCTTTGTCTGGGAACTTTATATAAGGAAAGTGAAACATCAAGCTTTAATTAAAGATTTTCATATAGGAAGGTACCAGATTCATCAGTAAGTTCTCCATCTATTGTCTCAATAGTTCCCAGATCATCCTAGGACCTTCTCATTGGAGCAATAAATAATTGTTAGTGACACAGTTCTCTATTTGTATAATAGATCACCACCCCAATCATAGATGCCTCAGGATCATCTCAATGCCCTTCACTATTAGGAAAAACTATTCCGGTGCTTTTAATAACTAATTATATTTCTTATTCTGTGACTTCAAATTCAGAGTGATTATTAGAACTTCAAACTTACAGTAATATCCTAATCACTTCCTTGTTTATCATGTGCAACATATCTAACCACATAAACTTGTCATGAATTCAATTGAGCATACTTTACCCACTCATCCTCATGGAAAAAAAATGGAAAGTTGTTCCATAAATCTAGCTTCTTCTCCATTAAACTTCCAAATTCAAGTTTTAATTCAAAATTATCTCTTGTTAATTCATTTACCCAATATTCCACAATCTTCATATGATCAAATTCTTCCATTTTTGTGTGAATGTAAATTCACATATCCTCTATGTGCATCACACTGTATGGAACCCTCAAGAAAGCACCTTCTAGATCTGTTTCCATGGACTTAAATGGATTTTTCTTGAACTTAGGTCTCAGACATTCCAATACATGAACAACTTGTGGAGTAAACATCTTTGAAACTTCGCAAAACTAGGTTATAGCAAGAAACTATAAACGCCTTTGTAATTATTCATTGGTTAGGGTTTCACACAACACACCAAATTCTTCAAACCACCCTTGCTTTGGTTCTCTACTTCAATTTCTCAATTACAAATGATTTCTAATTATGAAAAATGAAATATAAACCTTTTTTTGGTGACCTAATTTGCATTGAATGTTTTAGATAAAGTTAGGTTGAAAAGATTATAAACCCTCACTATATTAACACAGACACCTTTAATTACTCCATATAGCTATGCAACAAGATATTTCATTCCAGATATCTCATCAACAAATTAAGAATATCATCCAACATCTATATTAGGGTTTTGAAGGCATCCACACCACATCTTTGGCAAGGGCTTAAGGATTTTCAGTTAAAACTTCCCTTGAGCCAAAAGCTCTTCATCTAGTTTCTAGAGGAAACATTTGCACTCAGAGCTGGCACAAAATAATTCTTCATTTCATTGTCTTCTTTCTTTTTTCAGATCTTGTTCATTTTCTTCTTCATCTCAACTAGATCCACTTTCTTCTCTACTAGATTACTCTTCTTTTTGTGAAACAAAGGGTTTCACATTCTTAGATCCATAGAACATAGCAATGTGTCCTAGTTTGTTACAATTGTGGCATATGACACCTTTTTGAACTAGATTACTTCTTTCCATTTTAGATATTTACTCAAAACTCTTATGCCCAATTCTATTGCATGTATAACAATAGCCATTGAAAGATCAAAACATCATACCATTATTATAACCATTCATCATCAAAATTTTGTATATACTAGCTTTATGACCAAATCTATTGCATGTAAAATACTAATTGGGAAATGATTTAGCATTCTAATTCATTCTTCTTCTAAACTCTATAGATCTATGTCCAAATTTATTGCAAGAATAACAATAACCATTAAAATATGAATAACTTTGTGTATTAGGTTGTCTGATAGGAGGCCTTTTGAATTCTTTCTTTTGGTTTTAAATCTATTTGTCATTGCTCTTCTTATCATTCTTCTTTTTTGCATTATTTTGAGTTTGATTTACCTTTGAACTTTCACATTTCTCAAACCCTAATCCTTCTTTATCCTTTGAATCCTTCTAATTTGCAATCATCTCATCAAGCAATGTAGAGATCTTCTTGAATTTGTCTTCTTGATTCTTTTCTTTCTCCATATCTGATCTTAAAGTTACAATATCTTGTTCAAGATTTGAACATTCTTCAGATTTATCTTTTAGATTGGCATTCAAGTAGTCTTCAACTCTTTTTCCTTCTTCAACTTGCACTTTCAACTAGTGATTGTCTCATTTGATTGCTGAGCAGATCATTTGTTTCCTTGATTCTTTTTGTATCTTTCTTGAGTTTCTCTCTCAACTTCTTGATATACTCATCTGCATCATTAAAAATCCTTTTTCAATTCTCTATTCTCAACTTCTGCTTTACCCAAATCATCAAGGGTTGATTTGAGTTCTTCCATATCAACTTCACAATCTTCTTTAGTAAACCCTTCAAGGATAATCTCTTCCAAAGGGATATTATACTTCCTTGTATCCATGTGTTCAACCTCCAAGATCTACCTCAGGGATCAATCCAACTAAAGGAACCAAGCTCTTATACCAATTGTTGAACACCTAAAATACTGAGAGGGGGGTGAATCAATATTCCCTAAAATTCATTTCACAACATCTCATTCAATGTGAAGTAATGGAAAGAAACGTTTAAAGCATGCATCACATCAATATACACAAGAAACCTGGATTTTGCATGGAAAACCAAAAAAAGGGAAAAACCATGATGAGGATTAACTCACAATATATTATAATCGGTTACAATATTTGATACGGAATGGTGGAATCACTATCCAAAAAGATAATGGATCACTATCAAGAGGCTCAATACTTAGAATAGAAAGAGATAGAAGAAAGGAGGGCTTACTGCCAATGATGAACTCATGTTGATAATAAATCTAATATATGTTGAAGATATAGTTCCATTGAAGCTCATAAAACTGACTTAACACACTTCATACTTCACCACAACTATGATTCACACTTATTTCTATACTAGATCTCGTACATACACTCACTACATACTCTATTCACTATATTTGCACAATAAATCAACCTTGTATATATGCCACAATAATCCAAACCATCAATTAGGTTCACCTAATTAGATCTACCGTGCACCACATAAATTTTTAGCCCAAAAATTAACACACAAGCCTTGTAAAAAGAACCAAAATGTGTATCACATTAAAATAGGTTGACATGACCTATAATTACTTCTATGATACCACTCCATACACAATTCAACTCCTCATGACCCCAAACCCTTTAGGTCGGCACCATATGACAAACTGATGAAGTAATATCTGAATGAACCAACTATTCACTCACAACTGAACATGAAAACCACCACCACACTTGCCACTTGGAATGTATAGACCTCTGAAATCTATAAACTCTTCCACAAATCTACATAACATAATATTCATTTGTGGTGGAATGCAGAGCATTCCAACATACACTCTATAACTATAACTCTCATTCCGGAGCCAATATTGTGTCAATAATATCTTCAACTATGGAAGACAAACAACCATGGACATTTGGATCTCAACACATTCAACATGCACAATGAACACCTCAAAACCACATGACAAAATTCTACATGATTAGATGGTCCAGGACAAAACTGGTTTCACTGCTTATTCGACTACTTTCGAGGACATATGAAACTATTCAAACTAATTGGTCTATCAGTCCAACTCTTTTGCATCTATACAATGGGTTGAAATAAATGAATGGGTTGACATCAATAACAATACCATAACAACAATATATTCCATACTCTCAACAATCTCCTCAATGACAAACAAACTTCCAACAAAGACGTTGTGCTATTGCTTGTCAATTGGAAGAAACAACAAACCAACACCTATGCAAACAACTCAAGAAAAAATCCAACTTTCACAAAAAACAAGACATAGAACAAAAAAAGAGGTGAAACACAAAAATTCAAATGAAATAATCATAAAACTTCCTATTGTGATCAACTTGGATAATGATGTTGAGATTGCTAAAATTGATGAAGTACATAATGGGTTGAATTTGTTATTTTTTGCTTATATGAAGTTAGATTAGGGAAACCATGATGATCCTCCTAATGAGAGTTACCCACCATGTGTTGAACCTGGTGATGCTCCTAGTACAACACTTGTTGTAGTCCCCTTGGATAGTTTTTCACCTTCCTTATATGATGAGAAAGATTGGGATGTGAATGACCTATTCTAGGTAGTCTTACATGTGAAGTACTTCTTTTGTGAGTTTACTTTCTATGTTCTTTATGTTTGATTACAAATAATGTGATATCCCATATTGTGATACTTGGAATGTATTTATGTTTATGAGTTTTATTTGGATGACCCTTTTTGCTCTATTGGCACGAGGATACAAAGGAAATGAACCTATCGTGACATTCTTCTATATTCGTAAACTTTATCTTTTATTTTTGTCTTGTGTTTTCCTTTTGGGGACGATGCAAAGCATTGAGACATTTAAGTCTCTTCCATGTTGACCCAAAAATTTCTTTGTCTTCTCTCTATGTTTCATTCCTCCTTTGTGTTTGTTGTTCCATGATTATTTGGGGAATGATGTCAATTTCAAGCTCTATTATATCACTGTAGCAAAGAAGTATACTGATCCCAAATCCATACATCCCTTAGTGTACCTTTCCATGTTGTGTGTTGCCTTATATTTTGGGGCAACCCCTTTTCATGAAGTGGCTTTATTTGGAAACATATCGTTGTCATAGGGCTTTCCAAATAAGCTTTTGTGATCTCTTATTGCATGACATTTAGTATTTTTCTACTTTAAAGTAATTTCTCACAACATGGTGTTTAGCAATTTATTTAAAATGGGGGAATACATTGGAATTATCTTGCTTCACTTTATTTATAGAGGTTTGTAGTGTCAAAAAATATTGTCGATGACATTTTCACACTTGTTTGGGCCCTCCTTATAAAATTGAGCTTAATTATTCATTGACGTAGTGTTGTAATGTTTTTAACACACTCACATTAGGTCTTGGGCACTTGTAAACTAAATAAACTTAATTGTACCTTATTTAGAGTGTTGTAAAGTGTTGTAACACACTTTCACACTTTTCTAGGGTTTTATTAAATAATTGGGCTTCTTTATGATTTAATTGTCTTTATTTTGCATCCACAAGCCTTAATTTATGCATCTTTTCAAGAATAATCTTGACATAAATCAACATTTAATCATAATTCAGGTGTTTTTAGGTTGTGTGGCCTAGATTTAGCAATTTGGGACTCATACGCCACCTTAGGAGTATGAGTCCTGTGTAGCCCAAAATTAAAAATAATTCAAATTCTTGGTGGGATTTTATCCTCCTAGATCTGATGTTGACTTGTAGTCTTGTAATTTTGGGAAATTTTCCATAATTAAGTATAAATAGAAGGTTCTTTCACTCATTTTTCATCCTAACATCCTAAGCATTCAAGAGATCATCATAAGCCTTCAAGTATTCATGCATTGGAGTTAATAAGAGCATTCAAGTGTTTACAAGAGCATTCAAGAGTCTTGAAGGGCAGATTATCAAGAATTTTAGATCATTATTCAAGCATCAAGCATCATTTCAATGCCTTCATGCATCATGTTTGTTTTTGAGCTAACAATTTTGGTGTAGCGTTTCATCATTCAAGCTAGAATTCAATTCAATATCTATCATATTCAAGCAAGATTCAAGATCTACATCCATTGGAGCCATCTCATACATGTTTGCAACCTCTTATTGTTAGGGTTTGGTGAGTTGCAACATCATATTTTGTTCATTCATCATTCTCCATTCCATTTAATCCGGGGATCGAGATCCGGATCAGATCAGTTCAGATCCATTCTTTGGATCAGGATCAGGATCAAATCCAAAAATCAGTTGGGAAGGACAAGGCAGGCATTAAAGAGTATATTCAGACCTTGAAGCTTCAAAAAACCCTAACTAGACTGATACACCATTTCTGGCATATGAGTCCCACTTTAGGTCACTTTTCAGGTTTTTGCACTTTCAGACACCCATTTTCTAGATTTCAGTTTCTACATAGAAACCCTAATTTGGTACAAAATCACTCAGTCTGGTGTATGAGTTCCATTCAGCATTAAAATCAGTGTTTTTTAGCATTTTAGAGCTTCATCTAGTCATCTTCAGATTTCCAAGTGCACACATTTCATCTTGCAACTTTTTGTTTTGTTTTACATGCTTTTCTAGGTCATTTAGTGAAAGATTGCATCATACTAGGTTTAAGAATTTTGATTTGCATTGCATTTGTCTTTCCAAGTCCTAACATGGTGGTGAACCCCTCATTAGTTTATAATCATCCCCCTTAGGACAACCCTATTACAAGATCTCTTTCTCCTTTGCATACCTAGGTTTGAGATCTCTAGGGTTATCCTTGAATGAGAGTGTTTGAATTTTGTTATTCTATCTCCCAAGCATAGAACCAAACAAAATTCTACCTTTCAAGGTTGAACTTAGTGATGCATTGAAATTTGATATTAGACATTTTTTGGCTTCACTTTGTTCATAGGGGCTAAACTTAGTGTAGCATTGGCATGACATTTTGATAATTTTTGTAGTACTTTACTAAGGTTATCAAGGAGTATAACTCTTGGTATAGTTATAGGAACACCTTGTAGACCTAGTGTGTGTTTCTAATTTTTCTACTTATTTTGGGAGATCACCTAGTGAAAAATGGTCCTCACTAGCCTATTTGTCTTCCTCTTTTGTATGGCCACTAGCATAATATAGCTTAGCCCATACCCTTTTTTCTTTTTTCCTTGCATTTACTTTGACATTGTATGTTTGTGTATCTTGTCTTGTCGCATATCATACATGTGTGTTACTTTGTGCTTATGTTAGTTTGCCATAGGATCTTGGATCCTAGGGGCTTGGCCACCTCCTTGATCCTTATTCATCCTATCTCTTCAACATTTGTGTATTTGAACCCCTCTTGACATATATTTCTCTACTTTAGTGTGAGTCTGACTATAAGTTCATACTCTCACTAAAATCGGGGCTAAATGTAGTGTAGAAAATTTTATAGCTTGACAATTTCACATTATTTTTTGGCCCCCCTAACTATTAGACTTAATTAATCTTTTAATTTTCCAAATTATGCATTCCAAAGACTATTTTTTATTGTTTTTCAAAGGAGGATAAGTATTTTAAAATGTATTTAATCATTAAATTGTCCTCAGATTTTAGTGTCCTAGAAATTTCGGCCAAGACCCATTCACCCATGGGAGACTAGGTCCCCCTTCTTATCCATGACCCAAATTTAAATATGTTGTTGGTGGTATTTTAACATCCAAAATTCAAATATGAAGTGTCTGATTTTGAAATCTATTTTTTGGGAAATTGGATAAGCACCTATAAATACCTAGTCTTTCTATCATTTGAAATATAACAAAAGCTAGCAACATGTATTCAAGACAAAATATTATTGTCAATATAATTATGGAGCAAGTTAAGAGCAACATTATTATATTTTATTACAACAATTCAAGATCTAAAATAATGTCAAATTCTATGTGTGTTCATGTTCATGTCTTGTGAAGACTAACATTGTTGTAGGTCTCCAAGTATTCAAGCATTCAAGCATTCAAGAAAATCTAAGAAAGATCAAAATCCTTGAAGTGATGTGTATGTCTTCAATCCTTCAAGGAAGCCATTGAAGGTTGGTGAGTTGCAACATTTTGTTCATTCATCATTTCCTTCCTTTCCATTATTAGTTTATCATTAACATTGCCATTGTGGACACTTACATAGGTTTTGTCTGAGGCAAGCCCCTATATGGCTTGACATCTTCTCTCTTTTTGAATGTGTAGGTTGTAGGTTTAGAAAGGATTGAAGAGATCTTGAAGCCAAATTCTCCATTGTTGCATTTGTTTTAATCAACCTTGTCAAGACATGAAAACTCAATTACATAATTTACTGACGACATTTCAACAGTGGGGCAAGTGGAAAATAGAAGCTTAGATATAGCACCAGAGGACCCCAAAAATTGAGGAAGACACCTAACAAAGACCTAGTCACCCAAGGGTGACCCAATCCTACTACAACATTCAAATACAACTTTTGGTGATAGGTACACATCAATTTGCACTTTCCAATTCCACTTGCAAATCATTGTTTCAGTTTGTTTACTTTTAGTATTTTGCATTCATCATATTATGTCATTTAGTCTAATTATGTAAGTCATTCTAAATCATTTCCAATTCATTCCCATTCTCAAAAAGATGCAGATCCAGGTTTGGTTGAATCATCTTAGAGGTTTTAAGTCAATCTATGCACCTTGTTGATTTGCATCCTAATAAAATTATAGACATGATGGTCCCCAATTGAACTTAAGTTTTAGATATTAGATTTAAGGTCACCACATTTTTGTGTTTCATCATGTACTAAGCCTTCAAAGAACAATTTACAAATTGGATTCTCATATTTCATGTATTTGATACATCTACCTATATTGAAGTTTCACAAAGGCTTTATATGGCCCATTAGGTATTTTTCACCATTTCTAGATGGTTTGGGTCTATTTTGTTTGTAACTAACCCTTAAAAAAATTGGACAATGATTATTGTATTCTCTCTTTCATCTATGTTACTAAATATCACTATCCTTGAGTGAGAAAACACTCATTAGGAGTAGGTATATTGAAATCAACACAATAATTATCTACTATACTTTTT
>VDFB02246240.1:0-15134 GCA_007258455.2 Sequoia sempervirens
TTTTGGCAAATCAAACTCATTCATGATTATTTGACTTTGCCATTTGGTTTTTTCCTGTGCTATTCTCTAAGACAAGGGTTTGAGCATTTCTTCCATTGGAGAGCGAGATATTCTTCAGTGTTGAGCATTTTTGAGACTGTGAGAGACCAGTCAAATTAGTGCGTCTGTGAGGGCTTCATTCAGAGGTTCTATTGAGTTTATTTAGAGTTTCTTGTTGAAATTTACTTGTTTGCAATAAGGAAGAGGGTTTCTCCACTTGGAACGCCATCTTCATGCAGTCAACAGTTTCCATAAGGCCATACAGTTTCCTTGGGCCAGCTGTACCATTCCCTTTGCTTGGCGTGTTTCTCCTACAAGCCAAAACGCCTTCTATTTTGGCTGTTTCTTCATTGCTTCTTTGGTGTCTACCCCTCTCTGCTCTTTGTGTCCTGTTTCTGAGTGGGAGAAGTCAAATCTGGAGCTCAGGCATTCATATTTGTCAGTTTACACCATTCCTGGCTGGCAAGTGGATTTATTTTCTTATTTAAATAATTTGGAAGCTTTTGGGTACGTTTATCATTTGTGATCTCATTGTTGTGGTTGTTTATTACTTTCTGCAATTACAATTTATCAGAAATAGCTCAGATTTAAAATTTATGAGCTTTTATATGTTGCGCCCCTTCTATTTCTCTCTAGAAACTTTCTTAAAAAACTAAAAAAACACAAAAAGATAATCAAAACATCACGGGTTTGGAGAGCAGCCAGTTAGGCTCATCACAGTTTCTCCATGATCTCATTGCCATTTTCTGCAAAAGAAAGAGAAAGAAAAATGATGCCCTTGGCTGCAAGTCGGGATTTTATAAACCAACTGCAAGTAGGAAGTTTTGGTCAAAAGTGCAAGTAGAAGTTTCAAAAATAAACTTGCAATGACCTCTCATTTTTCCTACCTTTCACCTTGCACTTGCAATATGTTCCAAAAATCCCAATTACACTCTTTACTTGCAGTCAGCCTTCCAAAACCCGAAATTAAGCTTTGGCCTGACTTTTGCAGCCCCTTTGTCTCATTTTCGTTAGTCCGTTTGCACACATGACCCACCAAATCCATAATATAAGGCATGGGCCTTATTTTTGAAACAAATTCTAAGGCTGGAGAATGATACAAAGAAAGAACAACAACATGACGAAGCCACACAAGGAGTTGAATAAGTGACATGATTAAGCATAGAATGCTTTCAAGACAAAGATGGAAGAATATTTTCCAAACAGCAGCATGAAGATCCAATCAAAGATGATGTAGTTCGAGTCGTGTCTTCGGACACTTAGAATAGTTTCAATTATGTATTTGTAATTTAGTTTTGACAAATTACATGTAAAATGGAAAAATGTAATTGCATGTGATCATATCACTTGCAAAGTTGTAACTTGTAATTGCATGTAATAACATTACAAGTCAAATTACAATAGGACTTGTAAAGTTGAATAAGTCAACTGCAATTAGTTAGTGGTTGAGAGAATTTCTCAAGTTAGTTGGGATCCTCCCACCTTTTTCTCAAGGCTTCTCTCCTATAAATACTTGAGGGGGTCTATTGTAATTTTAATCTTTTGGCAATACAACAAAACTCTGCTAGTTTGTATGTGCACTTTAAGACTTTGAGCTTAATTGTAAATCAGATTACAATCAATTAAGAGAGGCAAATTGCTTTCAAACTTTGTGTTGATTCGAGGTGTTATGTGGCGACATTTTCTGTATATTGATTGTGAGTTTTGTAGTGTTGTACAAGAGGGATTCAAGCTCAATTTTGCAGACTTTGAGCTGCTTATTGCGTTTGGAGTTTTAGAGAAGTTTCACTCTAATTATCTGCAGACTTTGTGCTGTAAATGTTGAAGATTGAATTCATAATTTGTATTTAGAAATTGAGAAGAATTGCAAGACTTTGTGCTCGTAATAATTCCCATTTGAAGTAGTTAACAGGTGCATCATACTTACAAACTTTGTGTTGTCTCGTGTTGTATATTGTTCTTAAATAATCATTCTAAAAGGGTAGATAGGATTTCAGA
Source organism: Sequoia sempervirens (assembly GCA_007258455.2). Lineage (NCBI taxonomy): Eukaryota > Viridiplantae > Streptophyta > Pinopsida > Cupressales > Cupressaceae > Sequoia > Sequoia sempervirens. The sequence goes on from VDFB02246240.1 coordinate 2,038, forward strand.
TCTTTAAGACATTGTGCTTGGTGGTTGTTTTCCCGTCTCGGAGGAGGTGACGGAAGTCTTTGTGCTTTCAGGAAACTTCATTTCCTCTCTCTCAATTTCATTTCAAGGCTGCTGTGATAAGTTTTCTTAAAGTTTGTTGTTACTTTTCTGTGAAGAGAAAATAATATAATCCTTCTTGAAAGAAGAGGAAAGATTGTTGTCCTACCCATATTAGTTTAAATTAGAAAATAGGAAAGGGGGAACCTTCCCTTCATTAGGAGAGTTTTATCTCATGTACTGCGGCTGGAACCACAATATTGTACGCTTTCTCAAGTATACAAAATTTTCAACCAACACTACATGTAGGAGCGGTGAAAATCATCACTCCTACATATGGAGTTCCTCCTTCATACTAAGGCGCTGAAATAGCCCACTTTGACATTCAATAACAAAAGCAAGAGATCTCCAAAGGATGACATGCTCGAGCGCTAAAAATCAACGCCCGAGCATAATATCGCCTTATCCCGCAAAATGCAAAAGCGCTTAAAAAGCTCGTCTGTGCACTTCAAGTTATCTCCAAGTCTAAAGACTCGAGCATAATATCACCTTATCTCGCAAAATGCAAGAGCGCTTAAGAAGCCCGCCTGTGCACTTCAAGTTATCTCCAAGTCTAAAGACACAATGTCAAAGCGCTGATTTTTAGCGCCTTGACAAATTTGGCAATCTTACATGCAGAACATGTAAGGGTGCTGATTTTCAGCGCCCTTACATATTAAATCGTCATTCCAATCAGCACTCCTACACATTTGACAGCTTTTTCTTCTAACACCTCAAAATCACACCATTTTCGCTTGAAACATCGTTTCTTCAATCTTGCTCCGTTTCCTGCACCTAATTGCCCGTTTCACACTTGCTCCACATTGCTTGCTTGCCTCATGCTTCCCAATGCTTCATTTTCGCCTAACGTCTGTTGATTCACCATCCTTGCAGTTTCTCTCCAGATCTCGTCAAGTGATCCTGAACGTAATATCCTTTGATCCTAATTCTTCTAGATGACAACAAAGAAGCCACCATCGTCTTCTAAGGCTAAGGGCAAAATGAAATACAAGTACCAAGGTGTCTATCTGCCTACAGTGGTGATCTCGAAGGTAGACGAAATAAAGGACACCGAAGTTGGTCATTAGGACCTTGTAGACTTTGTTAACAGAACTGAACAAAAGCCTTTGGAAGAAAGTTTGAGAGCTATTGTACATAGCAATCTACATTTGGTGTCCACATTCCCGACATCTGCTCATCATACACAGTTCGTTCTCTAGGTTGCTTCCCACTACATCTGAGAGAGAAAAAGTGTAATAGATTCCTCTTGACAAGTGATGATGAGGGTAGACCCTGAATTCTATGACATTGTTTTCAGAGTTCCACATATGGAATGATACACCGAGATTTCAATGCCGCAAGAGCAGGAAGTTTATGATGCAAATCCAACCAAGGCTAAAAATTTGATAAATAGCCAATGGTTGAAAACACCTAGGCCTACCATCTCAAGATGGCCGAAGGGGCTTCCGCAAAGTGACTTCAAAGAAGATGTCAGGGACATGATTACACTCCTGAGTAGGGTTAAGGGATTGCCTAAATCATCTTATTTTCAGGAGTGGATGTATGAATACATTCGGATCATAAGAAGACAAAAGGCTCATATTGATTGGGGAACACAAGTCAGTGATGAAATTCCTGAACAGCTGATAAATGTGCCAACCACTTTGAAGTTCTATATGACTTCTTATTTGGTGTATGCTGCAACCGTGATGAGGCAATTCCCAAGGTTATCTACAAAGGGAAACCGACACTTCGTGCTTGTGTACAAGTATTTCTATCAGTTGGAGCTGAAGAAAAGCCTTCATCATTTCAGGAGGGTCACAGATGCCTTCTTTGCACCTCTCCGTTTCAGTTTTGACCCAACTCTCGAAAAGAAGAGAGTATCTGACGAGGCCTACAAAGTGGTGAGTAAGGTCAGGTGTATATTCTTGCAATTTCCAACTTTCACTTACATGAGGGTAGGTTGCTACACTAGGTGTCCTTACATGCTACCTAGATATCCTTTAGATAAATGGATACTCATGGAGCTATGCCGACAACTTATTTCAGTTCACAAGGAATGAGTGAGAATTCACAAACCGGGGTTCAAGTTTCCAGTAGAGATTGGTAGATATACCAGTCTAAGTGTACAAAAGGCCAAATCAGTTTATGCAAAAATGCAGATCATGACAATAAGGACATACAAATACAAATTTGACTTTGATTACCGGAATGTGAATAGGAAATTGAAGAAGGATCACAGCCACAAGTACCGCTTCAAAGACATATGGGCTGAATGCAGAGATGAAGAGGACATTCGGAAAATGGTTTATTGCAGGCTAACCGTAGAGCAATTCAGGGATCTTGGTGTTGCTGACCTACCGGAGGGTTTCAAAGATCCTGGCAACATCATGAACGTTGCCTATGATGAAAATGAAATTTCTAAGAGACCTTTGCCTGCAATACAATGCTCTAAGAAGGAAAGTGTTTCCATCAGGGAAACACTTGCTCCCATATTGGCCAACACTGCAGAATGGTTACACAAACATGGTTTCCAGATGAAAGCCTTCATGACAGAGTCGGAAGGAGAAGAACCTGGAGCAGAAGCCAACCAACAACAGGTACTCCGCACAAAATACAAGCATGCAGCCATTCCCTCTTCTGCCCAAAGAGACCCTAGGATCAAGTTCACTGTTGGCAAGAAGGATACACGGGCAGTTCAAGAAGAAGAGGCCACGGAATTTGAACCATCTTACTCAAAAGGAAAAGGGCAAGTTTCTAAAGAGGTAGATTCTGAAGAAGAAGAAAATTCAAGCGAGGAATCTGTTGAGGAACAAGCTTCTGAGGAAGAAGACTCTGATGAGAAAGAAGATTCCACAGGAGAACAAGAGTCTGAAGAACAAGATCAAGAAGGTGAACAAGAAGGTGATAAACAAGAACTCGAGTATGATGAAGAACAAACTCTATCTCCAAATGAGAATGTTGTCAAAGATCTTCCTCAAACATCATCACCAGTAACTTCAAACATTCCTCACACACCTACTAATCCTAACACTCCTCCACCTCCTTTTCCTACATCACCTCCTCCCACATCCACAATACCTGCAGTGGACATTTCTCATTCCCCTGCAGCATCAACCGTACTTGCCACTCCTACAATTTCAAATACACAAACGGTTGATATTTTGTCAAACTCTCCATCATCCATTCCTAGTCTATCATCTCCATCCTATGACATCACGTTTGAAGCTGAATTCAACAGATTCATGAATGAATCCTTGCATGGTCAACTTGGTGTGCAATCTACTGGAGCAGTTATGATAGATACTAACCCAATTGTCACCATACCAGTCACTTCTACATTGACGGCTGTGACACAAGAGTTGACGGTCAGCCAAGAAGCACATACTTCCTCCCTTCCCCCTTGGTTGGTATCCCAAGTATCGAAGAGAAAGAAACAAATGATCTCTCCAGAAGAGCTTGATCTTGAAGAGATAGCCCCTCCAAAAGCCAAGGGGAAGAAAAAGGCCAAAGTACATTACAGACTTGATGTTGAAAAAACTGGCCATAAGTTTGCGTAAATTGGTATACCACCACAAGAGGAAGGTGATGTAAATATGGAGGACTACACCACCACTAGAGTCCAACTCCGCAAGGTGACAAACAAAAGTGCCAAGGCGGATGCTCAAGTAGTCCTGGATGCGTTGGTAGGAAGGCTTGACAAAATGGAACAAGCCCAAGATATGTACAAGGATAAGGCCGAACGCTATGTAGTTGTTTTGAGAAGACTATCAGGATCTTCAAGCAATGTACAACCTCTGACTATGATAAGTGCTAAGGACCCAGCTGTGAAAAAGGCTGAGAAGTTTGCCTCTAAAGGTAAAGTGTTATATGATTTCATTGAGGAAATAATAGAACATCGTTCTCAGGTCATAGTTGTTGCAGATGAGAAAGCTACCTAGATAGCCAAGCTCAAATCAGATCTTGATAAAGAAGAAAGTATTCTTTCCCAAGAGTGAAAAGAAATGGAAAAATGCCTTTCATTTTGGTCACAAATGAAGCAGGCAAAGCTTAGTAAGTTGGTGGAAGTTGGGGTAATTCCTGACAAGGAGAAATATGTGGAGGTAAGAGAATCACTCAAACACCGCATTCAAGTGATCAAGTCTCTGATTGAAGATCTCCACCAAGTGCAAGAAGATGTCGAAGGACATCGTACTATCCTTGAAAAAGGAATTAAGGCATTACCAGGTAAGCTCCTTGACGAAGATCATATTTTCCTCCCGGCAAGTGAATTGTCCCAGATCTACAAGGAAGCCGTCATGGAGCAAGTGGAGGATGCGAACTTTTCAAAGACCTCCATACATGTTATTTGTGATATACAGCTAACTCTGGATAACCTCAAGATGCATCTTGAAAGATGCAAAAAGATTTGCTCATCTGCTAAAGGATCAATCACCAGAATTCACACCATTGTGGATTACACTGTTGGTCCAAATGAGGCATTCGTCCTAGAGACAAGAAAGAGATATGAAGACTTCCGTACCCAAAGCAAGGAACCATGAAGGCTTCTTTCTCTAGTGTTGAATATTTTTATGCTTTCCTTTACGCATTTTGTAAATAGTTTTCAACATCTTAAATGTCTTTTGAGCAAATGTAATTGCATGTAAAATCTGAGATTTTTTCCCAAAAAGATGGACAACATTTTTGACTAAGTCAAAGTTAGGTGAGATTTTCCTAATTTAGCTCACCTAACTTTCCTAATTTTGCTCAACTAATTTCCTAGATTTTCTCTTTCCTCTCTTTTATAAATAAGAGGGATTTCTATTGTAATCTGGATCTTTTATCTCTAGCAACGAAGTGCTGCTCATTTTGCAACAAATGTATGAAACTTTGTGTTCAACTTTGTGAATCTAATCATTTAGCAGTGAGAAGGGCGCCTCCCCTTTCTAAGAGGAGAGATCATATCTCACACAATTGTGGTTGAAATCTAGGTTGTGTAATCTATTGAAAAGGTGATTACATAATTTTCACCCAACAGTTTTTTGTTGGCTCCTGTTGGGGATCTTCCTTCAACCGTTCTTTGAAATGAATGAAGGGAGAAGAACTCAATGAAGGGAGAAGAACTCCAGAATTCAAGTGCCTTTATCCATCCATTGGACTTGGAGTCAAGCGACGACGACAAAAAGACACAAGGACTTAAAAGAACAAAAATATTTGCATTTGAACGCCTGTCACCTTACTGTGTAAAGTGTTTGAGATGTTGCCCGCTATGAGGAAGGGCAAATGGCGTTCCATCCTCGTATGCCAACAGGAAATTGTTTTCACCATGTAGCTGATGAACTTTGAAAGGTCCTGTCCACAGTGAATCAAACTTCCTGTGCATACCCTTTGGTTCTCTTCGCTTGTCCCATAGGAGAACAAGATCACCAATTTGAAAATCTCGAGACTTGGCCTTCTTGCCGAAGAGCTTCTTTACTTGGTCCTGATGCTCCGCAATGTGGTTAGCCACTTGAACTCAATTCTCTTCCAATTCGGAGAGATACATTATATGCTTATCAACAGAGTTATCAAAAGTCTCATACCACTTCAGAAGTAGCATGCTTAGTTGGAATTGCTTCCACCCACTTGGTGAAATAGTCAGTCGCAGTTAGGACATAGGTGTGTCCCACACTTGACGATAGATTTACTGCACCGATGAAGTCAATTCCCCACTGCTGGAAGGGCTCTTCAATAACAACTGATTTTAAAGGTAAAGCCGCCAACTTTGGCTTACCTACGAACTGTTGACACAACTCGCACTTATGCACCCAAGAGTACGAATCTTGAAAAAGTGTGGGCCAATAGTACTTCGCTCTCAAAATCTTGTGAGCGGTCACTGGCGCTGAAAAGTGTCCTCCACATGCCAAGTCATGATATGACTTTAGCAATCTTTTCTGTTGTTCTTGATCAACACATCGCAAAAAAGTTCAATCCATTGCACGCTTGTACAAACCATTGTCCCATAAGACAAAGTTTGCTAACTTTAGTTTGATGGTCCTTTTCTCCTTTGGAGTTAGATGATCAGGACATTCCCCATAAGTGAGAAAATGGGAAATGTTGGAATACCACTCATCAGTTGTACTGACAAACAACACCATTGGAAGTTCACTCGAATCTGATTCTTCAGTCTTTGAAACTTCTTCCTCAGGATTATTTTCAGCGATGAGCGGACATAGTCCTCGCCCACGTATCAACTTGGTAGGTTTGATTTCCATGTCATATTCTTGAATCTTGGCAATACAATTGCCTCTTTTCGTTCCAAATTCCTGTTGTGTTAAGATGGACTTAACAGTTGAATCTGGAACTAGAACTTTGACATGGCTATTAAGAATGTAGAACCGGAAATGTTTAATAGTTTTGACCACAGCGAAAGCATGTTTTTCCATTTGGGAGTATTTCAACTCATAATTCTTTAGAGGGCAGCTCATGAATGCAGTTGGAGATTCAAAACCCTCACTGTTTTCTTGCACCAGAATCGTTGAAAGTGTATGCTCGGAAGCATAACTATACATGATGAATTTTTTGGTGTAGTTAGGGCAGACTAACACTACTGCATGAGCAATGGCCTCCTTGATATCATCAAATGCAGCTTTCCCTTCTATCATCCAATGAAAAGTGGTATTACTATTACCTTTCATCGTATTAACAATATGACGAGTCTTCTCTACAAAGTCTGGAAGGAACCTTCGCAGAATGTTTACCTTGCCAAAGAAGGAATGGACAGCCTTCTTGCTTGATGGCGGCGTAAGTGATTTGATACTATTGACTCTTTCTCAGTCAATCTTGATTCCCTCTATGGACACTACATGACCAAGAAGTTTGCCTTCTGTAACACCAAAAATTGACTTTTTGGGGTTCAAGGAAATACCATGTTGTCGGCATCTCTCCAAGATTTGCCTTAGGTGGTAAAAGTGTTCAGGATGCTTTTTAAAAAACACCGTGAGATCATCAAGATACACCATGATAAACTTACCCATCACATCACAAAAATCCAAGTCCATACCTCGTTGGAATGTGGCGCCAACATTGATCAGGCCAAAAGGTATTCTGCGATATGCAAAGGTACCCCATGGCGTTGTGAAAGTCGTCTTGTGTTGATCACTTGAATTAACTTCAATCTGGTTATAACCAGAGAAACCATCCAGCATGGAGAGCATTTCAGATCCTGTCACATTTTGTAGAACTTGGTCCATCACTGGAAGAGGATAATTATCCTTGAGTGACAGCTGGTTCAGATTTCTGAAATCCACACAAATACGAATCTCACCATTTTTCTTACGAATGGGAAAAATATTTGCTATACATGTTGAATGATGAATAGGGAATATTATTCGGATGTTCAGCATTTTTTGAACTTCCGCAAGGATTGTTCCATAAATCTTTGGGTTGTACTGCCTTTGCTTTTTTTTATAGGGCAATGCTCCAACCTTAAGGGGAATGTCGTGTTGCACCTCTTTTGGCCATGTTGGTAACAACTAACACCCTCACAGATGAAAGTTGTTTATGAGCGACCTATACACACTACGCAATGGTGCTCTTCAAATTATGGAGGAAGCTCCCTGGATTATGCTTGACAAATGTACTTGCAAAGGAAAAATAGCTAAAACATGTCTGTCTTTTGTTTCAGTACTTCAGAGGCACAAGGCTTTTCTTGAAAAAGAACTTACCGCCGTTGCAGGCTGAAAGGTTTCTCACAGTTTCGCCAAATCGAAAACAAGCTACAACTTATATCTATCCAATCTCGAGGAAAGCGAGCAAAGAGGAAACGAACAGGTTATGACTATCGGGCGATAGCGCGTGATTCTCTACTTGAAGGCAAGGTGAAGCAACTATCATCTCAATCTGAACAAGTTTATTAAGCACAAAACAGATTTGAGAATTTGCTATGACAATCTTATGAAACCCTATGTGGCATAACACTCAATCAGCATAGTAAAGACTCACAAACAGCTTTTATCATCAAAATCTTTGTGAAACCCTATGTGGCATAACACTCAATCGTAATAACAAAAGATTCACAAAACAGATTTTCCTAATCTAAGAGAAGATTCACCATGAAAACTTTATGAAACCCTGTGTGGCATAACACTCGATCAGCATATTAAACACTTCACAAAACGGTTTTATCATGACAATCTTACGAAACCCTGTGTGGCATAACGTTCGATCATAACAATAAAAGATTCACAAGCCAGATTTCTCTAAACTATGGAAGAATCCAGCATTACAACCTTTCGAAACCCTATGTGGCATAACAATCAATTGCAATAATGAAGACATACATGAACAAATACGCAAGAGCAATATTATGAGGGCAAGGTGGCGCAGCATATATTTCTCTCTCAAGCAAAAGTTATTTACAAATGAGCAAAGCTCTTCATTTATATACATCAAGGTGTGGCCAGGTAACTTTCGTCACCTTGAGTTCACTCTGATTCTTGCAATGCATGCAAGTCGTAAGCCTAACCCTAATGAAGTAAACTATGGGTTAACTGGGCAACTACCCTCAGTATAACTGGTACAAATAACCTAATTGGACAATGTGCAAGCATGCAGGTCCTTATTTAAAGCAAAGTTAACTGGCCACTACCTTCAGTTAACTGGAAACCCTAACCCTAACTCCTGTGTTGATAACTCCGAGGATGAGATAAGCATGTGTTAAGTCAGCAAGTGAACTGAAGACTGGAAGTCAAGTTAACTGCTGCTCAGGACTCAACCCTAGAAATTAACTGCACGTTCTAACTGACAGATCACTCCATGTCAACCCGGTCTAACACTTCGACCAAGAACTCATCGATCTCCCTGTCATCTGGCACTTTGATGCTGCTAAAAATAACAGTCTGCTTCTTTAGTTCTCTGCCACTTCCAGTAATTGTGTGCACACCATCTTTGCATTCTTCAGTCGCCTTTCTCAAACTGGCTGCAATCACTGAAACATTTTCTAATTTTGGCGCCCTAGGTTCACCTTCAAGGCTGTCAAAAATCAGCTTCTCGACTTCCGCTTGAACTTTTTCCAACTCAACATACGTGCCATCTTCGAGAAGATAATGACACGGGATCTGAACAACGAAGCCACTGACAAGTGCAAGCACTCCAACTTCGTCATCCTTCAGTGAAAATAACTTGGAAGAGATTTTCTCACATATTTCTGTTCTGAGAAGGTGCTGCTCTTTCCAAGTGAAGACTTTCTCTTGATCTTCGATCTCCTCCAAAGCATCGCATGCAACTGATAACTGAGATACAAGAACGCGATCCTTTGCCAAGCTCTCTGCAACTGCAATATCCAGCAACTGAATACCCTGACGGAGTTTGTATGCCTCACTCCTCAACTGATATAAATCTGCAAGAAGAGTTTCACCAGCAGCAACTAAACTGTCAATCCAATCATCCAAAAGTCTGCCATGACTGACCAACTGATCCAATTTTCGTTTCTCTGCAGGTGTGTGCTGAGGAAGAACCGGTGCTCTATTTGGATTCCCATGAACAAGAGCAGAAATGTATTGACGAAGTTGACTAATTTCAGTTTTGAGTAAAGCCTTATCTTCTCCATCCTTCGTGATACGCTCTTCAAGATTATTGGTAACAATCTGAAGAAGAGATACATCTGTCTCTCGTGTGGTCCTGCCAAGATTTGCCTTAGTGAATGTAAAGTCACCCACTTCGACCTCATCCAAGCTTTTACCTTCTGGAGGCACTGCAACTTCTATCACAATCTCTGACTCAGGGGTCTTTTCGATGTGCACTTGCTTCTTAATCTTCTTGTTTGATCTCCTCTGATAGGGCTCACCAAACTCTGACAAATCAAGGTTGTATGACGGTTCACGCCTTTGTCTCCCCAAAGACTTTTCGAGCCAACAAGACTGAACAATATTTTCAATTCGTGGAGAAACTGTCCCTGATGTATCAACCTGTGGTGTTTCAGTTGTCTCCGATCCTACTTGAATTTGTGGCTCAGGCTCAGAATCTATATCAATAGGCGGAATGTGAGGTGAACTAGGAAGTGAAACGTGAGGCTCAGTTTGAATAACTGTCTCTACTGGAATCTCAGGAATATTCTCAATTTGTTTCTGCTTCCTTTTACCAGTAGCTCTTTTCCCTGTGTTTCCACTGAGTTTAACTCCTTCCGGAGGTATTATAATGGCTTTAACTCTGGGTCTTGCTCTAGAAGTAGAAGGCAACGAAGAAACATCCTTTGGCGGCTCTGCTACAGGAACTGACTTCCGTGTCCGTTTGCTCTCCAAGAACAACTTACTAGTCTTGATAACTGATCTAGAAAACTCTTCAATAGAAGTATTCTCCTTAGCATACCAATCAGGTGAGCGAAGTGGCTGCCTAGCAACTTGATCCTTAACATAAGAATTGAGAAGAACTTCACCATCATCATCTGACAAACCATCAACATCTTCTGACAAGTAATCAGAGAGCTGACCAACAGTAAGTCTACAATAGTGACGACGACGAACTTCGAATTCATCTTCACAATTTGCCCAGAAATCTTCAAGTGCTGGCGCATGTACAATCCCTCGCTCTAACCGATTTGCATAATGTCCAAGAGGATCATAGGAACGCCTCTCAGTATAAGGCTTGAATTTGAACCTTTCTATCTCAGTAGACATACGCCTGGCATCTGTTGCTGCATCACATGTGAAAATTCCCAATGAGAATGGAAAATTTGCCGCAGCCTTATGACGACTACGAAGAAAGAAGTGACCGTGCTGCATTTGCCTGAGGAACTCCATAAAGACAATCTTGTCTGACGGATATCTCGGCAACATCAGAGGCTCTCCAACATAACCATAAACTCGGAGGTACGTGAAAGTAGGAAACTGTATGAACCAATCTGCCCAAGTCTCCATTGCTGATTTGACCTCGGCTGAAATACGAATGTGCATCTCATCATCAAGATCCCTCACGGTTCTCATGGCAAAGTGATCATTCACCACTCGGAAGTCCTGCTCAGACTGAGAAAACTCTAGCTGTGGATAATATTCATGAATATGCTGAACACCGAGAGAACCATTGGTTTTAAGAAGTCTGAAACTACCTTGAAATGCCACCAAGTAGACCAAATAAGATATCATATGAAACTCGTGATGCTTGAGAAAGTTAGAAATCTGCTGATGTAAGCAATCACTAATTAACATAGCCCAGTCAAAACGCTCTGTGCCATCAAGGATTCTGGTAATCAGGTAGTACATCCATGGACGGAAAGTATTAGCATCTGACTGGCCGGTAACTCGATTGAGTAAGGTGATCAAAACAGCAACTTCTCCTTTAAATTCACCACGACCAACCTTCTTAGGCAAGTTAGTTTTCTGAATTGTCAACCATTTCTGAGCAACCTTTCTCTGTGAACGTTGATGATCAGCATCCCATATCTTCTCGCAAGCTTCAAGATCAACAGTAAAGTTATCTGAGCGAGGAGAAATAGCAAAACATTTTTCTATGTCCTTCGGCTTGAGACTACAAACCACTCTTCCATCAACCGATCTGATCTGTCGTGAAGACGAGTCATAATGCTTAATGCAAGCAAATACGAACTCAAGATCGAAGATAGAAACAGGAATGGATGCCGCTGCCAGCAACCCGGAACGTTCAAGATTCCTCATCGAATTGCTGCTAACACCTTCTAAAGTGCTCAGATTGACCACTGGATAAACATGGTTTAGGTCCGTATCTGAAGTCTTGGTGAAATTATGTGTAAGGACTGATTTCACCTTGTAATCAATGAGATTGAACTGCATTTTGAAAATGGTGACTTTTGACTGTAAAGTCGAATATGTTTGAAGAACTTTTTGAAAAACACTGAACAAGGCTAAAAATAGCTTCTGACAGGAGAAATTTTCGAAGAAATTCTGGAACATGGGTTTTGTGCACAACTGAATTCTGAACAAACCCAGATAGCTGGATTTTGGAAAAAATGTGATTCAAGCCCACATGCAAAGAGATTCTCGGGAAAAGGCTCAGAGCTTCAGAATGAAGGCTACGGGGCGATTTTCTCGAAAAAATCTAAGAAGTGGGTCTTGTTGCAAACGCTGAAATATGAGAACCCAGATGAACAGATTCTGAAAATGTGTTGAATTACTCTGGCATGCGAAGAAAGTACCTAAGGTGAGAAATAGAAAAAATAAGACAGAAGATAGAAAGTTTTGCTTGTCTGCTTGAAAAATCTGCAAATTTCTTCTTTGAATCTTTATAAAACCTGCATGCAAAGTGGAAATGAAGTCTAGAATTGACTTCCTCTGAAGAATCTAAGCTCGTAGCTTCGAAGAACACTGAAAACGGACACCTGAATCACCTTAAGCTTGCTGGTCGCCCAAAAGAATACAAGCTTTCAGAGCAAAAGATGATGCAATAATGGACGCCACTCTTGAAATATATAGAATTTCATCATAAGAAATTCGCACTAAAGCAAGCATGCATTAAAATGGCGCTTGGCTTCTCATTGGACCCCTTCATAGTTAACTAGAACTCAAACAAGCTTAAAAGGTGGGCGCATTAGGGTTAGCCTTTCACATCTTCAGTTAAAACTCAAACATGCGACTTAAGCTTCAGTTAAGACTTGTCTTAAGTTCGCCATCTTCAAATTCTCTTTGGATTCATCAATTTGCCCTAAGGCGTGGCCTTTTGCAACTTCAGTTAACACTCAAGAATAAGATAAGAGTGCGCCATCTTCATGCAAAGAATATGCTAATAATAGCGACCCTTTTGGAAGTTCAGTTAGCCTTCAACAAGTGCGCCAACTTCATACTTCACTTTTCAATTATAATCTAAAAATAGCAACCCTTTTGAACTAAAGTTGCCTTCCTTAAAAGTGCATAGCTTCACACAAAAATGCTTCACTTTTCAACCTTAAATATGGCGACCTTTTTGAAACTCAAGTTGACATGCAAATTCGCCATACTTCACAAATCTTATGCTTCACGCTTCACAAACTAATGCTTCATCAAAATATGGCGTCCCTTTTCATGACTTCAGTTAACATTTGATGAAGCGTTATCTTC
>VDFB02246241.1:0-11689 GCA_007258455.2 Sequoia sempervirens
TTATAAATTTTCTCACAAAATTGATCCTTCCAAAGAAGGATCTCATTTCCTTTTTACTACCTAGCACTACCAGTTTTAAGATGGCTTCAACTCTGTCAAGGTCTATGGATATCCCTTTTTTTGATATTACATGGCTTAAAAGTTTCCCTTCAGAAACTCCAAACACACATTTTTTGGATTCAGAGACACACCATAGCTTATACATCTTTTAAGGACTTTTTCTAAATCAGCAGCATGGTCCTTTCTATTCTTAGAGAATATAGTCAAGTCATCAACATAAATGATGATGCACTTACCTATTAAATCTTTGAATTCCACGTCCATTGCATGCTGAAAGGTAGCTCCAGCGTTGATAAGGCTGAACGACATCCTCCGATAGGAAAATGTCCCCCACACTATAGTGAAGGTAGTTTTCATTTTGTCCTCATGATTGACAATCACTTGATTATACCCAGAATAGCCATCCAAGAATGACATCATCTGGGATCCATTAACAGTTTGTAATACCTCATCAAGAGAAGGAAGTGGATAATTATCCTTCTCTAAGGCTTTATTTAGGTTCCTAAAATCAACACATAATCGGATCTCCTCATTTTTCTTGTGCATTAGGACAAAGTTTGCAACCCAGGTGCAATGTCATACTAGGAAGATTATTCTTGTAGAAAATAGTTTATGCACTTCCTTCTAAATTAATGGCTCGATCAAAGCATTCACAAGGCACTACCTTTGATGAAAGGGCTTTGCTTTTGGCTTCAGAGGTATGGTATGCGTGATCACCAAAGTGTCAAAGGTCTTTAAATCCTCATAACTCCAAGCAATTTTTGCTATATCTTCTTTCAACACCTTTATTATTTTACCTCTGATTTCCTCATGGCAGGTTTTTCCTATATAAACATTTCTTTCGAGACCTGAATCAACCATATTAGCATATTCTAGTACTTCCCTCCATTTGTTTATGTTGGCACCCTTTCACGAGCCTGACAGTTAGAGTCAAATATTCTTTCTAAAGCCACCATCCCCTTGGGAATGTTCTTTCTCTTTAAATTTAGTATTCCTTCTACATCGCAATTCTCAAGATCCCAATCTCCCTAATCTCTATTTGATTCATCAATTATTTTCCCTTGAAAAACATCAAAACCTGCTAGGAAAGCAAGTATGTGTTGGTCATCATTGAATACCTAAAAAATTTGGACATTATCCGAGACGACTGGGATGGAGACTAGTTGAACCAAAAATATTTTCAATTTGAGCCCTGTATAGGCCCAAAGTGCTAGCAAGGCAAGAATGACCGTGGCATCTCCAACTGGGATTGTATTCCTAGGAATTAAAGTGATTCCAAAGCATCAAAAATTCTCACTCAAATTCAAACTCTATTTCTATAAGCAACCAATCTTTTGTTATGATAAGTATATTGGTTGCAGACTTGCTTGACAATCACTTTAGAATCTCTCTGAACCATGAGAGATGTGACTTTCTTCTAATGAGAAAAAATCAGTCCTCAAGCAAGTGCTTCATATTCTGCCATGTTGTTTGTGCACCCAAACTGCAACCTGTAAGATGCAAAGTATGTCTTCCCTTTAGGGTTAGTTATTTTAATTCTCGCTCCACTTCCTAATTTGGATTTAGAACCATCGAATTTAAGACTCCATAGTTGGTCTAGAGGTGGGATTTCCTTCTTCTTTGAGATTACAGGTGATGGCTTACTTGAAATATGCGGCATCTCAGACTAGTCCTGGCCATCGATATTTAAAGGTAGTTGTGGGCAAGGTTGGTCAAAAGTTTCTCATATATTCAAAACCTATTCAGGAACTACTTCCTAAATATTTTCTTGGATCATATCACAATTTAGTATATTTTTCATCAATTCCTTAGGAATTGGAAGGGTATTTGGGGCTAGTGCATTTGACAAAGACTAAGATTTGTTAGTCTCTATTTGGAATTTAGAGCACAAAAATTGAGTCTACTCATGTTGGGAAGAATCTTCTTCTTGAGCTAGACTGGTTCTCGTAAGGATGGTGGCATCCTTAGTATCAAATGACAAATTATTGGTGAGTGCTTGAGGTTGGCATTCACAAGTCTACTCAGTCTAGCATAAATGGTTTAAGATATCTACACAGGGTTGACATGTCAAATCAAAATGATTCTGATAATGAATTCTACACTAATTAGGAAGCAAAAAACTCCACAAACAAACCTCTTCTCCCAACACCAGTCTATCTTGTTGTGATTTCTTGATTTAAACTTGTTGATTGACCATGGTCATTGGTTCACTTTGTTCTAAAGGTAGTGTGTTAGTAGGATCGAGCATTAAGAAGGTCGTGATCTTCTCCCTCTTGTAAACTCCTATATTAATTTCGAAGTAAGCTACTTCGTTGGGAGAATCATATTCAGTAATCATATGTTTGAGCCTAGGCTCACTTTCAATTCTAATATGTGTTGCTATCCCTTTCTAGGGTAGCCACATGTGTGAGAAGTCCAAGGACAAATATCCCCCAATGCTCTTCATCAAATGTTAGCTTAAGAGCATACCATATGTTTCTGGGATATTGACCACTTGGATATCCATGTAATTTTGGATCCTTGGGTCAAATCCAACCTGTACATGAATATTATTCAGTTCTCCTACCACATTGACTTCTGTTTTATCCAATTGAATGACCTTTTTTTCCATCTAAAGGGGACCCAAACCTAACTTCCTAAAAATTGAGAATGGCATGACATTTCCTGATGCCCCAAAATCTAGTAAATAGTTGTGAAGATTCTTTCCAAAAATCCTTAAACTTGAAAGGAAAGTTGGGGTTCCCATCTTACCTTTATAGAGTGATGCATTCATCTCATTTGTTGGAGTCACCTTTTCTTTTCCTTTTCATCAGTCTGCATCCTTCAAGGCCTTCAACACAATTTCCTATTGTTCTAGACACCACTTCATGATGTCAAAGAAAGACAAGGAAGTCTTTTGTCTCTACATATCTACAATGAAATCAAAATTTGAATCATTCCTAAATTGATACTTAGGAAAAGCAGGTGGGTTACCTTTATTTTGAGATTCAGATGGCCCCTTTTGTGGTGGTGGGTTTTTATATGTGTTATTATTTGGTGGGGCCATGTTGTTATGAGGAGCAGATGTAGTAAATGGGCCCTTATTCTAATTTCTTAAGAAATGACCTCCCTTGGTTTGGAAGGCTTGGACATCATATACATCTTCCACTATTTCATTCTCTTCCTGGCTGGGAAATGGTTTTTATTCATCAAAGATGTCATAAGCCATGGTGGTATTTGTGGATCCACCAAACTTGTTGGGAGCACCTTGTAATGGAGAATCAACCTATGCTATTTTAACCATTTTCTTCCATTTCTGGGCAATTCACCTCAGAATGAGCTACAGTGTAGTGCAACCTACACCAATTCATCATAAAATTAAAATCTACCACATTTGCAATGTGTGGCTTTTCATCACCCACCTAATAATTATGGGAAAATCCCCCATTATTAGGTCTAGTATTCCATTTTCTATTATTGTTAGACATTTGATTATATCCCCTATTTTGGTTTTGGAAGTTCCTATTGGCGTTCAGATTCAAATTCTAATTTTGATTAGTGTTATGATTATGGTTGGAGTTCTAGTTGGAGTAACCACCTGATTAGAATACCCTCCCTGATTCTAGTAATTCTAGTTTTGGTTCTGAGGGGGGATTTGTCTAAGTTGGGCCATATCATTAGACATTTGAGATAGAGTCTTCTTGAGAGTTTTCATCTCATTAGTCAATTGAATGGTTCATTCATTCTCTGCAGTCTTCACAACACATGATTGATTAAAAAAACTTGACCCTCCAGCTTGATTATGGTAGTTTTTTTATTGGTGGGAGGAGTCCTGAGCACCATTAGGGTATGTGTAGGATCATGATGGGCCAAAAAGTGGCAATATGATGGGTTTGTGGTTGACGACTTTTTCTTCACCCAAAATTGATGAAATAAAAATAGTTTTTAAAGGAGATTCTCAACTTTCCATCAATATAAATTATGCTTCTTTACATTTAATTTAATAAGTACTATTATTCACTTTCATCTCAAATCATGAATCAAAGTCCCAAACTGAAGGCATGTTCTAAGTTACATATACTTCTGTTCCATTCATTTCTTTTGCCATGCCACGGCGCTTCTGCATACCACAAGACAGCAAAACAAACTTCTGCCAAAGCCAACTGCCAAGCAACAAACATATGAGCTTTTCATATTTTTTAAAATTTGTAATAAAAAATTCATAATTATTTATTTACTTGGAAAAAAAACAAAAATATGTATCACATCTGTGACATGAGTCCCTCTACCTATATCTAAAATAATATTATAAAAAAATATTATCATTTCCACTATGGTTAGGTGGTCGACAAACACCTTACTTATTTTTTCGGGCTGAAATTTAAGTACTATTGCATTGAAATTCTACAATTTTCACCCTAAATATATATATATTTTTTGAAAATAAACCGCAGCTTAGAAAACCACATTCAATTTCACAAGCAAATTCCCTATTCCTTTATGCATTGTTTCTTTGAAATAATAAAGATAACTTATTCATATTTTTACATCAAGTTGCCTAACTTTGATTTTTTTGATTTTTTTGCCACTTAAGGGCCTATTTTTTCCATGATGATCCTACACATACCCATTAGTGAAGAATGGTAGGGGAGGTCAGGTTTCAAACATAGTTACATATTGTGAATAAGACATTCTTGGGACCATATTGCACAGAGGAGTTGGATTAGGCATTTCATACCCTATGGGAGGAAGAATTCCTAAACTTCCTAATTGTAAGCTTATCTATTGTTGCAATTTGATAGCTAGGTGATAGACTTTAGACAAAGAATGAATTTCAGCAGCACCATATGTCCTCTGCAAGAACATGCCAATCAAACGATATACAACCCTAAAATATTCCAAAATGGTAATATTCTCAGCAACCAGGTAAGGATCCTACAACCTTCGATACATTCTTTGGAATATTGTGTTGAATAATGGAAGAGGTTCATGTGGTTCCATTCTTATGGTAGAATATTGGTTATACAAAATTACAAGGTCTACATATACCCAAAACTGATTAATAAAGGAATTTTCTAAATTTTTCCAACTTAGAATTGTTTATCAACTTTTTCTCAATACTCACATGTGATTAATCTGGCATATGGGTTGAGAACTACAATGGACTTTATGACAGTATTGGGAATCATATTTTTCACTTGAACTAGACATACAAGCACCCTAAAATAAATAGTCATTCTACATAAGCAGATGTTTTATTTATTTTGTGACAGATTTTGATCATGGTTCACAATAACTTTTCAAACCATTGTTAAAATACTCATAAGGCATAGGTTTAGAATGAAATATCTCAACATTTATACTTGAAAATAACCAAATCAATTTCTCTCCTAGTATCCACAATATTTTTTGAATAACAACCCCTTCATTTCAAAATGGACATAAATGAAGGTCCCCAAAGACAAGGACAAAAAAAGAGAAAAAGGGAAGAGAACAAACAAACAAACAAAACAAAAGAACCACTACTTACATATATACAATTAGTAGAAAACCAGACCTTCATGGGCTGAAGTAGTTCTTAAGAAACTGACCATTGATGGACAATGGAATAGGTTCCCCTATTAGGGTGCTTAGACGGAAAGCATTTTCACCCAGGATCTCTGCTATTTGATATGGACCCAGCCAAAGTCTGTCAAACTTCTAGTGGTCTCCCTTTTTCTCCCTAGCTTTATCCAATTTCAACACAAGATCTAATATCCTAAATCCTTTTATTTTGGTGCTCTTTTAAAACCAGCATTTGATGACAAACTGATGTTTAGAGAACTATTGTAAAGCAGTGTCTCTCCATTCTTCCATATTTAGTAGATTGGCTAGTCTAACCTCTATCCGATCATCCTTTGAATAAAATTATTACATGAACCTAAGGACTGGTATTCGCAAATGTATTGGGAGGACCAACTCTTGGCCATAGACTAACTTAAAAAGGTGAATTTCCTAGGTCATCTTTGATATGAGTTTGATCTATCCATAAGGAAAATTTCAGCTGGGTGTGCCAGTCCCTAGGGTTCTTTTCTAGCAATTTTCTAATCACTTCCAAACCGTTCTTGTTGGTGGAATCAACCACTCCATTTCCCTAAGGGTAGTAATTAGATGAATATTTAAAAATAACTTTGTGTTCATAGGCCTATTGAATGAACTCAACAAAAGAGAAAGTAGGGCCATTGTCACATACCACTGGGGCGAATGGTACTCCAAACTTGGTTATGTTGCTTTCATTAAGAAAACTGATGACCACATCTATGGTACTATTTTTGCAGGGTTGAGCCTTAGTCCAGCATGTGCAGTATTCAGTGGCTATCAAGATGAATTTATGACCTGCAGAAGAGTTTGGATTAATAACTCCCACAAAATACAGTTCCCATTGGGTGAATGGTCTTACCTCATACATCGGTTCCAAAGGAATTGCTATATTTTTTCCCTAGATGCAAAGGTCTGGCATGTGCGACATGTCCTAACATGTTGATGTGTATCTTGGAATACATGGGGCCAATAGTATCCTGACCTAAGAATTTTATGGTCCAATGAATCAGAAGATCCATGCGTACCATGAAACCTAGTAATTTAGCATGTTTAGCTTCTTATTGATCCAAATAGTGTAGGTAAACTCCTTCAAAATTTCTTTTGTATAAGAATCCTGCTTTAAGCATATAATGAGAACTCTTCATCCTCAATGATTTGCTTTGAGTAGCATTCATCCCCTTTGGGCATCTATTATTAAGGAGGAAGAAGAGTAGATCTATGTACCAAGGTTCCTTTGTGAATGACTTCATAGTGTATTGTTGGTACTACCATAGCCTTAGATAAGCCTATCCTTGGATGAGCTTCATTGGATGGATTTCTAAATCAAACTCCTGTAAAATAGCCATCCATTTTCCTCTTCTCTCCCCCAATTCACTCTGCATCAGGAGAGACTTTACGGCTAGATCCAAAACTATGGCGATAACCTGACTCTTAAGGATGTAAGGCCTTAATTTTTTACTACTCACACCAGTGTGAAGGATTTCTTTTCAAGGGGCAGATACCTGATTTCTACATTTTTGAATGGGGAGCTCATGAAAGCAATAGGTCTTTCATCCCCCTCGACTCTTCAATGTGTTAAAACGACTACACATGAATGGTTAGATGCAAAATAATAGATGTAGAAGGGATTTAGATAATTTGGGCTAGTCAAGACTAGTGCCTTAGATATTGATTATTTGATCTGCATAAAAGAATATTTGGCCTTGTTACTCCATTCTATTTTTGCATCTTTCTTCATCATCTCATTAAGAGGTTTGACAATTTCTGCAAACCCTGTTATAAATTATCTCACAAAATTGATCCTTCCAAAGAAGGATCTCATTTCCTTTTTACTACCTAGCATTGTAAATTTTAAGATGGCTTCAACTCTATCAGGGTCTATGGATATCCCCTTTTTTGATATTACATGGCCCAAAAGTTTACCTTCAAAAACTTTGAAGACACATTTTTTTGGATTCAAAGACACACCATAGGCTATACATCTTTTAAGGACTTTTTCTAAATTAGCAACATGGTCCTTTCCATTCTTAGAGAAGATAGTTAAGTCATCAACATAAATAATAATACACTTACCTATTGAATCTTTGAATGCCATGTCCATTGAATGTTGAAAGGCAGCTCCAGTGTTGATAAGGACGAACGACATCCTTCGATAGGAAAATGTCCCCCACTTGGTAGTGAAGGTAGTTTTTATTTTGTCCTCATGAATGACAAGCACTTGATTATACCTAGAATATCCATCCAAGAATGACATCATTTGGGATCCATTAATAGTTTGTAATACCTCATCAAGAGAAGGAAGTGGATAATTATCCTTCTCTAAGGCTTTATTTAGGTTCCTAAAATCAACACATAATCGGATCTCCTCATTTTTCTTGTGCATTAGGACAAAGTTTGCAACCCAGGTGCAATGTCATACTAGGAAGATTATTCTTGTAGAAAATAGTTTATGCACTTCCTTCTAAATTAATGGCTCGATCAAAGCATTCACAAGGCACTACCTTTGATGAAAGGGCTTTGCTTTTGGCTTCAGAGGTATGGTATGCGTGATCACCAAAGTGTCAAAGGTCTTTAAATCCTCATAACTCCAAGCAATTTTTGCTATATCTTCTTTCAACACCTTTATTATTTTACCTCTGATTTCCTCATGGCAGGTTTTTCCTATATAAACATTTCTTTCGAGACCTGAATCAACCATATTAGCATATTCTAGTACTTCCCTCCATTTGTTTATGTTGGCACCCTTTCACGAGCCTGACAGTTAGAGTCAAATATTCTTTCTAAAGCCACCATCCCCTTGGGAATGTTCTTTCTCTTTAAATTTAGTATTCCTTCTACATCGCAATTCTCAAGATCCCAATCTCCCTAATCTCTATTTGATTCATCAATTATTTTCCCTTGAAAAACATCAAAACCTGCTAGGAAAGCAAGTATGTGTTGGTCATCATTGAATACCTAAAAAATTTGGACATTATCCGAGACGACTGGGATGGAGACTAGTTGAACCAAAAATATTTTCAATTTGGAGTCTTGCATAGGCTCCAAAGTGCTAGCAGTAATGACCAGGGCATCTCCAATCTGATTGTATTCCCTAGGAATTAAAGTGATTCCAAAAGCATCAAAATCTTCACTCAAATTCAAAACTCTATTTCTATATGAAGCCAATATTTTGTTGTGACAAGTATATTGGTTGCAGACTTGCTTGACAATCACTTCAGAATCTCTCTAAACCATGAGAGATGTGACTTTCTTCTAATGAGAAAAAATCAGTCCTCAAGCAAGTGCTTCATATTCTGCCATGTTGTTTGTGCACCCAAACTGCAACCTGTAAGATGCAAAGTATGTCTTCCCTTTAGGGTTAGTTATTTTAATTCTCGCTCCACTTCCTAATTTGGATTTAGAACCATCGAATTTAAGACTCCATAGTTGGTCTAGAGGTGGGATTTCCTTCTTCTTTGAGATTACAGGTGATGGCTTACTTGAAATATGCGGCATCTCAGACTAGTCCTGGCCATCGATATTTAAAGGTAGTTGTGGGCAAGGTTGGTCAAAAGTTTCTCATATATTCAAAACCTATTCAGGAACTACTTCCTAAATATTTTCTTGGATCATATCACAATTTAGTATATTTTTCATCAATTCCTTAGGAATTGGAAGGGTATTTGGGGCTAGTGCATTTGACAAAGACTAAGATTTGTTAGTCTCTATTTGGAATTTAGAGCACAAAAATTGAGTCTACTCATGTTGGGAAGAATCTTCTTCTTGAGCTAGACTGGTTCTCGTAAGGATGGTGGCATCCTTAGTATCAAATGACAAATTATTGGTGAGTGCTTGAGGTTGGCATTCACAAGTCTACTCAGTCTAGCATAAATGGTTTAAGATATCTACACAGGGTTGACATGTCAAATCAAAATGATTCTGATAATGAATTCTACACTAATTAGGAAGCAAAAAACTCCACAAACAAACCTCTTCTCCCAACACCAGTCTATCTTGTTGTGATTTCTTGATTTAAACTTGTTGATTGACCATGGTCATTGGTTCACTTTGTTCTAAAGGTAGTGTGTTAGTAGGATCGAGCATTAAGAAGGTCGTGATCTTCTCCCTCTTGTAAACTCCTATATTAATTTCGAAGTAAGCTACTTCGTTGGGAGAATCATATTCAGTAATCATATGTTTGAGCCTAGGCTCACTTTCAATTCTAATATGTGTTGCTATCCCTTTCTAGGGTAGCCACATGTGTGAGAAGTCCAAGGACAAATATCCCCCAATGCTCTTCATCAAATGTTAGCTTAAGAGCATACCATATGTTTCTGGGATATTGACCACTTGGATATCCATGTAATTTTGGATCCTTGGGTCAAATCCAACCTGTACATGAATATTATTCAGTTCTCCTACCACATTGACTTCTGTTTTATCCAATTGAATGACCTTTTTTTCCATCTAAAGGGGACCCAAACCTAACTTCCTAAAAATTGAGAATGGCATGACATTTCCTGATGCCCCAAAATCTAGTAAATAGTTGTGAAGATTCTTTCCAAAAATCCTTAAACTTGAAAGGAAAGTTGGGGTTCCCATCTTACCTTTATAGAGTGATGCATTCATCTCATTTGTTGGAGTCACCTTTTCTTTTCACATGGAGTGCATCCTTCAAGGCCTTCAACACAATTTCCTGTTGGTCTAGACACCACTTCATGATGTCAAAGAAAGACAAGGAAGTCTTTTGTCTCTGCATATCTACAATGAAATCAAACTCTGAATCATTCCTAAATTGATACTTAGGAAAACATGTGGGTTGCCCTTTATTTTTTGAGATTGGATGGCCCCTTTGTGGTGGGCCAGGTTTTATATGTGTTGTGTGTTCCCAGGGCCATGTGTTGTTATGAGGCAGGATGTAGTAGTTATATTCTAGACTTCTTAAAAGTAGCCTCCCTTGGTTTTGGAAGGCTTGGACATCATATACATCTTCCACTATTTCATTCTCTTCTTGGTTGGGAAATGGTTTTTATTCATCAAAGATGTCATAAGACATGGTGGTATCTATGGATCCACCAAACTTGTTGGGAGCACCTTGTAATGGAGAATCAACCTATGCTATTTTAACCATTTTCTCCATTTTTGGGAAATTCACCTCAGAATGAGCTACAGTGTAGTGCAACCTACACCAATTCATCATAAATTTAAGATCTACCACATTTGCAATGTGTGGCTTTTCATCACCCACCTAATAATTATGGGAAAATCCCCCATTATTAGGTCTAGTATTCCATTGTCTATTATTGTTAGACCTTTGATTATATCCCCTATTTTGGTTTTGGAAGTTCCTATTGGCGTTCAGATTCAAATTCTAATTCTGATTGGTGTTATGATTATGGTTGGAGTTCTAGTTGGAGTAACCACCTGATTAGAATACCCTCCCTGATTCTAGTAATTCTAGTTTTGGTTCTGAGGGGGGATTTGTCTAAGTTGGGCCATATCATTAGACATTTGAGATAGAGTCTTCTTGAGAGTTTTCATCTCATTAGTCAATTGAATGGTTCATTCATTCTCTGCAGTCTTCATAACACATGATTGATTAACAAAATTTGACCCTCCAGCTTGATTATGGTAGTTTTTTGATTGGTGGGAGGAGTCCTGAGAACCATTAGGGTATGTGCAGGATCATGATGGGCCAAAAAGTGGCAATATGATGGGTTTGTGGTTGACGACTTTTTTTTCACCCAAAATTGATGAAATAAAAATAGTTTTTAAAGGAGATTCTCAACTTTCCACCAATATAAATTATGCTTTACATTGAATTTAATAAGTAATTATTATTCATGTTCTATTCAAATTATGACTAAAGTCCTAATTGATACACAAATTGAAAAACATATATAGCTTTCAAATGGTATCACATTTTTTGAATACAAAACATGTGTCACATTATATGCTTTGTATACTATAATATTAGAAAAATAAAAATTGAATTTCATGAAGTTTTGACCAAGTTAAGGTGGTCAAACATATGATCTTTTTATATTTTTTAAAAGTTGTCATAAAAAAATCATAATTAATTATTTACTTG
>VDFB02246242.1:0-48794 GCA_007258455.2 Sequoia sempervirens
TTGTACACACGCCAATTCCTTCATCACCCGACTATTTGCATTCACACATTTCTCTTTGATATCTTCCAAAATTCCTTCATTAGACCTGATTCTAGTAGACACTTCAAGGGCGAAGATGTAAACCCTTAAAGAATCAATCATGCCACAGATATTTTCCACAAAAGAAATAGATGAATCAAAATTAGCACCGAGAATAATCTTCTGCAATTCTTCAAAAGCTCTCTGAATATTTATTCTTTCATGCTCATATTAAAGCTCACTTCATTCTGCAACTTCTTGCTTAACAATATTCTTCCTCTTCTTCCCTGTTCCAGTCACGCTACCGGAGGTGCCTTCTACACTAAGATTCTTTTAGGGATTTGCAAAATAATTTTAGCATAGTTATCAACTTCAGCCTCTGACACTTCATAGTTCAATTCAGATATCCAAACTAACCTTGATTCAACTGCTTCCATGTGACAAAAATTTGTAGACACAAAAAAATTTATGCTTCCGGAGTACCTTTCAACAACACTTAGTAGAATCCTAAACCTTTTGTTTATTCTTATCTGAAATGTTCCAAAGAATGCAGCAAGGGAGGACTCTTGTTCATCCAAACAAACAAGATTTATCTTGAATTTCTTGATTTGATAGGCAATAGGCTCTGAATTTGACCATTCTATCCTTCCTATTACTGACAACTCTTTCAAAAATTAAAAGAGTAAAAAAACAACCAAATTTCCATACTTAAATGTATTCTTCTTATTCTTCTTGATTTCCCTTAAATTCTTCAAAAGATGAATACGAAGTAGTTCACTCATGCCATATTCCATACCTCTTTTAACCATATCAACAACAATATGCACAACCGCAGTAGAATCTGTAAGGTCATTGTTAGGGATACAAACTTTGTGACTGATGACCATAGCAGCATACTATATTATTGAATCAACAATCAATCTTAAATCAATCTCTTTTCTTTCAAGATTGCACCGGTATCCTCAAATATCTCTTTCTCATCCATGACTTTCCGCTTGGGAACTAGTCAGAAGGAACACAAACCAGTTACATATCTAATAGCTTCTCTGGTAATCAAATTTGCTTCATCAATTCATAAATAATCATCATGAATTCTGCTCAACACTATTCGAATGTACTTCTCAAATTCAAACAAGGGAACTTTCCTCCAAACATCCAAATTTTTCTGAACTAACACTTTGTAGGCATCATGGCTTTCTTTCAATTCACTTTCCTAAAGCATGACCAACTGAACTAATGACATCTCTTCTATCTTACTGAAAAAAAATGCATAGATATCTTCTGTGGGAAACACTCTCAGAGAGATGCGAGAGAATGCACCAACGGAATCTTCCGACAGATCCTTCAAATATCTTCTCAAATTAACTTGCACTTTATCCACACTATTCACAACCTTTGAATTATCCATAACAGTAAAAATGAAAGATTGTGCAAATAGGAATACCTTTGAAAATGACAAGAAGAAATTTGTAGATATCCTGCTTCCAGAGCTTACTTCGAATCCGCTTGACTTCTTCCTCATACCCTGAAACTCTGAGTTTCCTTCTAAACTTCATTTGCATGCTTCGACAAAGATGCACAAGCCTTTAGAATTATCTGAATTTATTCCTTCCATTCTAAATGATTTTGCAATAAATGCTTCAACTTGCATGTAGATTGCCTCGAATATTGTGTATGCCTTCATCCTTTCAAATTCTGTAGATTTTATCATCCACAAATGCGACTGAAAACTTTCTTAATTTCCTTACCACATTAAATATACTTTTTTCATTATATGACACAAGTACCGATGAGGGGGTTCATTAGATTTTCTGATGATTTCTCCCCCTTAGCCACTAATTTTTCTTAGAAATTGATAGGAGTATCAGCATTGGAGGTCGGTAAAGATAAAACTGATGATTCTAATTCCTTTCTCTAAATCCTTTTCATTTCTTTTCTTGCTTCTTCTAGATCAATGATTTGATCATTCTTCTTCACCAGGTAGATATTTTTCTTTCTATTCAACGCACCAACCTTATATCCATTCTTCTTGCACTTAGAACACTTTCTGAATAAAGAATCATTCCTTTTACTTTTGCAGTCCTTTGCATTGTGACCAAACTTCTTGCAGGAGTAACAAACACCATTGAAAGATAAGTACCTTTTAGCATCATAATGCTTGACAAGAGCTTTTTGGGGATTGATTCTAGGATCTTTGATTTGTCTATCTTTGTATCGAGTCTTCTTGCCAGTAGATTGGTTAAATTTAGAATTCTAACCTTTCTCAAACCCTAAACCACTCTTATCCATCGCCGATCGCTAAAAAGTAATTAATTGATAAAGCATTGTCAATCTTTTCTTAAATTTTTCTTCAAAGCTTCTTGCCTTTTCCAGATCAAATCTCAAAATTTTTGCTTCTTCTAGCTTTAAGCATTCATCCATCTTCGTTTGAATTTCAATTTCCTAACATTCTTCAGTTCTTTTCTTCTCATCCAATTGTTGTAGCACGATAGAAATAAATTCTTCTCCATCAACCAATAGATCACATGCTTGAACACTTTTACATTGCAACTTTTCAATATACTCATGCGCTTTTATCAACTTTCCCTTCAGATCTTCCATTTCTTCTAAACATTAGGCATAGACTACTTTCGAGGGAAAAAATTTCTTAAACTCAAATTTTGGGACCTCAAGCTTTTAGGCTTCCTTCGAGGGACCAAGATCTGATACCAATTGTTGAACATCTGGAATATTGAGAGGGGGGTGAATCAGTATTCTAGAAAAACATAATAAAATCCATTTAAACATTATTCTAATTCTGACTAAATCAGCAAGAGAGATCATAGAAACAAGTCAATGCAACCATACACAAGAACACCTGGATTTTTATGTGGAAAACCCAAAAGGGAAAAACTACGGTGTTGGTTAACTCACAATATATTATATCCCGATACAAAATATTACGGGGCTCATTTCCAGGACTCACTATCCTTAAAAAGGATCACAGCCTGAGTACAAAAGATGGCTCACTGCCAAGATACAATGATAGTGGATCACTTCCAAAAGATTAAACTGATAGAATACACCTTCAATGTGTAGGGTTCAATTCCACTGAAGCTTAGAATATGAAGTACTGCCTCACACAGTAATCGCTCAACAAAACTGTATTGATCATAATTGATAAAGCATTTAGGCTCTCACGCTTTTCTTCTCCTTCATATAGACACTTCTCACTTCCACTTCTTTCTCTTTCTCATACCTCACTCTTCTTTATTCCCCAAAACATCTTATATATACAAGTATATCATTATCATTAATTAGGTCGGCAACATATATGATTTAATCATTATACCAAGTCGACTAACATCCATAAAGCATAACTAGTCTTCATAATATATTGTATACACTGAGTCGGCCAAGACTAAAACACAATTCTCCATACCAACAAATAATTCTCAAAGCAAACACCTTCTAGATCTGAAAGAACGTTAATTTCCCATCATACCACTAGAAAGGAGACTATCAATTGAAACCTAAACATAAGAATATTCACCTTAGTAGAATGTGGAGTCTCCCACACAATATGCCATACACAAAACAATAGTAAAATACAGAGTTAGACTTTGTCAGAGATAACTTTCTGCTCACAACAAAAGATGTCTCAAGATCCAGGATGTAGTTGTCTGAATGAGCCAAGAAAACATGGTTAAGAGAGTAGAGTCATATCAGATCTTGTGGTGAATTGCGTACTCAAATACCAACACACCGATTCATCAAAAAAGGGTATTACTGGTAGAGAACAACTTCCAGTAAACCAAACAGTCTTCCCATATAGTTATAACCATTTTGACATCAATGACAACATAGGAACGACCAACACAAAGCATCCATACTTGATGCTAATTTTTCAAGGCTTCCAACAATCTCCCCCTTTGGCATTGATGTAAACATGTGTTATCATGGAATCTACCAATGCTCGATTCACGGATAACCCCGCTACGAAACTTGTCCGTTTCCTAGGTTTGTGAAGTTCAAGCATGCAAAACAAGGTGATTTTCAATCCAACTTGAAGTTCATTCCAAAGCCTCAAACAATTAGTTTGAGCATCCCCCTATGTTCGCCTCACGAAGACCTTCGAAACGAGCTTCTTTGCGAAGTCTCACTGATCATACTTAGTTAAATTGTGAAAGATGCAGTTGTGTCGAAAAAGTGCGCTCTAACTCATCCAAATTTTTGGCTAAGTGTTGAAAGTGCAGGGGTGCCAAAAATCAGCGACCCTGCATAAAAGTGATTTTCCAAAAATGTGTAGAAGCACTAAAAAAGTGCACTCTTACACATTGTTGCCTAACTCATCCAAATTTTTGGCTAAGTGTTGAAAGTGCATGGGCGCCAAAAATCAGCGACCCTGCATAAAAAGTGATTTTCCAAAAATGTGTAGAAGCGCTAAAAAAGTGCGCTCTTACACATTGTTGCCAGACTTAGCCAATTTTTGACTATGGCATTATTTTTAGCACCTTTGCACTTTTTCCATAGTCATTTTTTGTGCAATGGTGCTGAATTTTAGCACCTTTGCACTTTTTCTAAACTTAGTTTTTTTTTGTGCAATGGTGCTGAATTTTAGCACCTTTGCGCTTTTTCTAGACTGTCATTTTTGTGCAATGGTGCTGAATTTTAGCACCTTTACACTTTTGGGAGTTTTTATCTTAGCCTCTTCAAACTTGCTCTATTTCCATTCCGGACCCCGTTTCTTCGCTCCCGCATCATTTTCTGGGCCTAGTTGCTCGTTTCACGCTTGCTCAACATCGTTTCTGGCTTTGCACTTCCCAATGCTACTTTTTCTGCTAACGTCTATTGATTCACCATCCTTGCAGTTTCTCTCTAGATTTCATCAAGTGATCCTAAAGGTGGCATCTTCTGATCCAGTGAACTATCCCAGATCTACAAAGAAGCTGTTATGCAACAAGTTGGGGATGACAGTTTTTCCCAAAGCCTCAATACATATCATTTGTGATATACGACTGACACTTGATAATCTCAAGACGCATCTTCGCGGGTGTAATAAAATCCATTCATTTTCCAAAAGGCCGATCACAAGAGTTCACACCCTTGTAGATTACACAGTCGGCCCAGATGATGCTTTCATACAGGAGACCAAGAAGAAGTATGAAGACTCTGAGCCCAAAGCAAGGAACCATGAAGATTCTTGATCTCCGATGTTGAACATTTAGATGCTTTCCTCTATGCATCTTGTAAATAGTTTTTGACATCTTAAATGTCATTTTTCGAAATGTAATTACACTAATATATTAGTCTCAATTCCATGGCATAAAATCAAAGTGATGCTCGGCGTTGAAATAATCTGCCGTTGCAGTCAGTCTGAATCCGGTGAACCAGGTGTTTGTCGGATGGATTAATCATATTTGCTTGTAATTATTCATGATCTTTGGATAGTTTGGTTGGATAATCTACCGGGCTTTTAAACGCCAATTTTCGTGTTGTTGAGGAGATTGCCTACAAAGAGACTTTTATTGGCTACAATCGACAAACAACACACCTATCACAAATCCACCATTGATAAAGTTACGAAATGACTTTGTGCCTTTTGTGAGCTTTCCCTTTTATTTTTACTAGTTTATTGCTAATCACTTCTAGTACCTCTACGCTTTGCTTTGACAAGATAGATGTATTGGCATTACTGCTTGTTGATTGTTTAAAGTTATTGTGAATTGAGAACTTCCAACAGTGAAGCATTGTAAACATCTTCTCTAAAAAAAGAGAGAAGGATGAATGTAACACACCCCCCCACTTCGTAAGTATTGTGTACATTTTGTAATTACTTTGTTTGGTTTACTATCGCTTCTGTCAGCAGTAAAAAGGGTGCCTCCCCTTTCTGAGAGGAGAGATTTACATCTCACATAGCTATGGCTGAAGTCCTAGTTGTGTAATCTATTGAAAAGCTGATTACATAATTTTCACCCAACAACATGGATGACAAAATTTTTTTCCAACAACTGAAATTGAATACTCTGAATACTCCCCCTATCAAAACTATTCTACGCAAAAATGTTTTTCCTCTTCCTCTTCATCTCTTCATCTCTTCATCTCTCCCCCTTTGACATCAATGACAAAGGAAGGGGCACCGGTATGTATGTACATATAAAAAATGTAGCCAAGAAAAATGATATGAACACATAATTGAATTAACCTAAAGAAGATTCTCTAAGACTCTCCAAGATAGCCTTCCACGATGCTTTACGTTCTTCCCATGAACCTTTTGCACTTACAAGGGCCCTGTAAAATAGCTCAAGTTTAATTAAAGACTCTACACCATGTGTTAAAGCATTGGGGCTAAGATTGATCTCTGATAACTCACCAATACAACCGAGAGCACTAGAAATAGTAGTATGTCTTAGTTTAATCATGTCTCTAAGTGCCACAAACTTTTTGATAACATCTGTCCTCTGATCCTTTAGAGAAAACAATTTGTCCTGAAGCTGAACAATGTAGGACCACCTCTTATTATCTTTATCTTCTGTCAACCTGTATGTATCTGTCTAACTGCTCAACCGGGACTCACTCAGCCTTATCTCATTTCTTATATCCAGTGTACAACCAGAAATCTAGGCAAAATAAAGTATTTTTTGTGCATCTTCTTCACAACCTTGTACGCACTCCAATTCATTGATTACTCGATTTTGTGTATTCATACATTTCTCTTTGATATCTTCCAAATTTCCTTCATTGGACCTGCTTCTAGTAGACACTTGAAGTCTAGAGATGTAAACATTTATAGAATCAATCATACCAAAAAGATTTTCCACAATAGAAATAGATGAATCAAAATTAGCATTGGGAATAACCTTCTGCAATTCTTCCAAAGCTCTCTAAATATTTATTCTTTCATGCTCATGTTCAAGCTCACTTCCTTCTACAACTTCTTGCTTAATGACACTCTTCCTCTTCTTCCCTATTTTGGTCATGCTATTGGAGGTGCCTTCTACACTGAGTTTCTTAGGGATTTCCAAAAGAATTTTAGCATAGTTATCAAATTCATCCTCTGACACTTCATAGTTCAATCTAGATATCCAAACTAACCTTGATTAACTGCTTCCATGTGACAAAAATCTATAGACACAAGAAAATTTATGTATCCAGAGTACCTTTCAACAACACTTTCTGGAATCCTAAACCTTTTCTTCATCCTCATCTGAAATTTTCCAAAGAATGCAACAAGGGAAGACTCTTGTGCATCCAAATTACCAAGATTTATCATGAAGTTCCTGATTTTATAGGCAATAGGCTCTGAATTTGACCATTCTATCCTTCCTATTACCGACAACTCTTTCAAAAATTAAAAGAGTAAACAGACAACCAAATTTCCATACTGAAATGTATTCTTCTTATTCTTCTTGATTTCTCTTAAATTCTTCAAAAGATGTATACGGAGTAGTGCGCATGTCATATTCCATACCTCTTTTAACCATATCAACAACAGTAGAAATTATAAGGTCATTATTAGGGATACAAACTTTGTGACTAGTGACCATAGCAACATACCATATTACCAAATCAACAATCGATTTTTAATCAATCTCTTTTCCTTCAAGATTCCCATTGGTAACCTCAAATATATCTTTCTCATCCACAACTTTTCATTTGGGAACTGGTCTGGAGGAACACAAACAAGTTACATCTCTAATAGCTTCTTTGGTAATCAAATATGCTTCATCAATCCATAAAGTTTCATTGTGAATTCTGCTCAACACTATTCGAATGTAATTCTCAAATTAAAACAAGGGAACTTTCATCCAAAAATCCAAATTTTTCTCAACTAACACTTTGCAAGCATCATGGCTTTCTTTCAATTCACTTTCCCAAAGCATGCCCAACTGAACTGACGACATCTCTTCTATCTTAGTAAAAACAAATGCATGGATATCTTATGTGGGAAACACTCTCTGAGAGATGTGAGAGAATGCACAAATAGACTCTTTCGACAGATCCTACAAATATCCTTTCAAATTTACTTTCACTTTATCCACACTATTCACAACCTTTGAATTATCCATAACTATAAAAATGAAAGATTGTGCAAACAGGAA
The DNA here is from genome assembly GCA_007258455.2 of Sequoia sempervirens. Lineage (NCBI taxonomy): Eukaryota > Viridiplantae > Streptophyta > Pinopsida > Cupressales > Cupressaceae > Sequoia > Sequoia sempervirens. The sequence goes on from VDFB02246242.1 coordinate 8,100, forward strand.
TACCTCTGAACATGCCAGCAAGAAATGTGTAGATATCATGCTTCTGGAGCCCACTTCGAATCCACTTGACTTCCTCTTCAAACCTTGAAACTCTTAATTTCCTTCTAAACTTCCTTTGCATGCTTCGAAAAAGATACATAAGCCTTTAGAATTATCTGAATTTATTCCTTCCATTCTGAATGATTTTGCAATAAATGCTTCAACTTGCAGGTACATTGCCTCGAAGATTGTGTATGCCTTCATCCTTTTGAATTCAATAGATTTTATCCTTCACAGATGCGACTGAAATCATTTTTAATTTCCTTACCACATTAAATATACTTATGTCATGATATGACACAAGTACCGATGAGGGGGTTCATTAGATTTTCTAATGATTGCTCCCCCTTAGCCACTGTTTTTTCTTAGAAATTGATAGGAGTATCTGCACCGGAGGTTAGTACAAATAAAATTGAGGATTCTAATTCCTTTCTCCAAATCATTTTCATTTCTTTTATTGCTTCTTTTGAATCAATGATTTAATCATTCTTCTTCGCCGGATAGATATTTTTCTTTCTATTCAATGCACCAACCTTATATCCATTCTTCTTGTACTTAGAACACTTGTCAGATAATAAAGAAACATTCATTTTACTTTTGCAGTCCTTTGCTTTGTGACCATAATTTTTGCAGGAGTAACAAACACCATTGAAAGATAAGTACCTTTTAGCATCATAATGCTTGACATGAGTTTTTCCAAGATTGCTTCTATAATCCTTGATTTTTCTATCTTTGTACCAAGTCTTCTTGTCAGTAGATTGTTTCGCTTTAGAACTCTAACCTTTCTCAAACCCTAAACCACTCTTATCCATAAACGATCTCTGAGAAGTATTTAATTCATCAAGCATTTCCGAGCTTAGCTTAATTTTTTTTTCAAAACTTCTTGCCTTTTCCAGATTAGATCTCAAAATTTCTGCTTCTTCTTCTAGCTTTAATTATTCATCCATCTTCCTTTGAATTTCAATTTCCTAACATTCTTTAGTTCTTTTCTTCTCATCGAATTGTTGTTGTATGCTACAGATAATTTCCTCGCCTTCAACCAATAGATCACATGCATCAACACTTTTACTTTTCAACTTTTCAATATACTCATGCACTTTTATCAGCTTTTCCTTCGGATCTTCCATTTCTTCTGAACATTTGACAAAGACTACTTCTGAGGGATAAAATTTCTTATACTGAAATTCTCAGACCTCCCTCAAGTTGTTAGGCTTCCTTTGAGGGACCAAGCACTGATACCAATTGTTTAACATCCAGAATACTGAGAGGGGGGGTGAATTAGTATTCCAAAAAACCATAATAAAATCCATTTAAACATTATTCCAATTCTGACTGAATCCGCACAATAGATCATAGAAACAAGTAAATGCAACCATACACAAGAACACCAGGATTTTTACGTGGAAAACCCAAAAACGAAAAAACCATAGTGAGGGTTAACTCACAATATATTATATCCCGATACAAAATATTACGGGGCTCAATGCGGGGACTGACTGTCCTTAAAAAGGCTCACATCATGAGTAGAAAAGATAGTTCACTGCCGAAAGATTGAACTAATAGAATACACCTTCAATGTACAGGGTTTAGTTCCAGTGATGCTCAAAATATGAAGTACTGCCTCACAGTAATCGTTCAACAAAACTGTATTGATCACAACTAATAAAGCATTTAGGCTCTCAAACTTTGGCAATAAGCCATTTTTGTATGTAAATTTATAATTCCAGAAGATGTAATCTTCCTTAGGTAGTGAGTCCTATTTTCTGGATAGTGAGTCCTTTATAATATGATCTATTGTAACCGGTTATGATATATAGTGAGTTAATCCTCATTGTGGTTCTATCCCTTTCAAGGGTTTTCCACGTAAGATCTGGTGTTCTTCTGTTGATTGTTGTGGTGCATGCTTTACCCGTTTCTTTCTATTTTTATAAGTTTAATGAGATGATTTTTAATGCAATTTTAAGTTATTAAATTTAAGGGAATACTCATTCACCCCCCTCTCAATATTTTTGGTGTTCAACAACCTTGTCCTAGAAAATCTTCACCTTCTCTTGTAGATGCTTGAGGTATTTCTAGAACATTGATTTTGTTTAAGCCTTCAGGCTTCTTACTTTCATATTTTGTAGATTATTTTGGTTGACCTCCTCCCAAGGTCTCTTTTTCTTGAGATTCTGGCAAATTTTCTTGCATGTCATCACTAGTATCTACATATTGGGATTCCTCGATTACTTCAACCTCTATACAATCATCAGTCTACATTTCCTCTTCTTTCCTGTCAAGGGGAGCAGAATCCTATTATTCTTCAACTATGTCCCTCTTTTGCATTGAAGGTGTTGCTTCTATTACTTCCTCCACCTCTATTTTCCCCTATATGATTATCTTCCCTTTGAGTGGGTGAATCTGATGTTACCTTCATCTCTTCAATGATACTTCTTGAAACACCTTTCCCCTATTCTCCTTCAGGGACCAATGTCAATTCCACCATTGACTTGGGCTTTTTTCATCCTAACTTTTGTTTTATGATTTGGTCTAGTCAGTCTCGTTTTCTCACAATCTAGTCCATTGACATGACTTCTTCATCGGTAGGTAAATAGGTTTCTCTTATAACTTGTATCACTATAGATGTTCCCACTGACGGTGGGGATGCAAACATTGTTGCAACTGGTTGTTATGTTGATCCTCTTGTTTGAGCATACCCATGTTTTCTTGTATATAGTTATTATGGGGTAAGAAACTCAACCTGTCACAACACAACTAATGATAAAGTTCGTAATGCTTTGCCTATCAAATTGGTAGGTATTACCTTTGTTAAATGTCCAAGATACTGAGAGGGGGGCTGAATCAGTATCTTCTTAAATGTTCTGATCGGATACTATCCAATTATTCCAATACATACAATAGAAAGGATAAGTAAAAGAATTAACAAAACATGAAATCACATAACACATGAACACTAGGATTTTTACGTGGAAAATCCAAAATGGGAAAAACTATGGTGAGTGTTAGCTCACAATATAGTATAACCGGTTATAAGATATTACAAAAAAAGTGGCTCACTACTAGGACTCACTTTCCAAAAACAAAGGTTCACTACCTACAAAATTATAATGACAAAATGGCTTTTAGCCAGAAAATGAACTGATAGAGTACACCTCATGAGTTTAGATTAAGTTCCAATGAAGCTTAGTAAACTAACTTGACACACTTCATCATATTCGCTATTCTTCACATTCGTGTTCACACACTCACACCCAAAAAAAACATATCAAATTTCAAACATTGTCCGATATATATATCTGATCTCTTCGCAAGCATCAATTAGGTCGGCCTAATTAGATGCACAACTTATTCACCAAAAATATCAAGTTTTAGTTTCAGGGTTTTACAAAAACTACACATTGCTACATCACGTCAGCATGGACCTAGGATAGGTTGTGCATATATCCACATAACAAAAATTAATACATCCATTAGGTCGGCCAAGGATAGACCTAATAGCACATTTGCAAATGCTAGTGTAATGTTGTTGCACCATACGAGCATTTGGATACGTGGGATCTTGAATGTACATGATTTCGACGTCTATAAACCATTTCCCAAAAATGCAAGCAACAATAATCACCAGCAAAAAGACGTGGACCAAAATACCAGAGGATATAAGCAAAATACCGGTTCAGATACCGGACTAGAATACTAGAACAACTTCGAACTTGCTCTTGCAATTGCAACTCATGGTGACATCAATGACAACACAAAATAACAAAATGAGATGTTCTTCATTTTTCTAATAGCCTTGGCCTCCCTATTAGGATATTTAGGTTGTGACACAACTGAAACTCCCCTACTTGTGATTCAATCTTTTGTTGCTCTCACTTTGTAGGTTCTTCTCCTTTGAACTTAGTGTTATAACTTCACCTATCATTGATAAAATCCACTTTCCCTAATTTATTGACTTGTAGGACTTGAATGCTTGAATGAAAAATTAGGTCTTCATTTCTCTTCCAATTCCCTTTGTAACTTACACACGTGAAAGAGGGGGAAGGGTTGTTCCATATAGGGGTTGGTCTAAGTCAAACCCTGGTTTTCTATTTCTACCTCCACAACGGCTATTATGATGTAAAAAGAGATCTTACCCTCGATTGAGCAAAGTATAAATGATAACCAAGTGATAAATTGACAATAGTTGCAACTTACCACTCAGATTTGTATTCCTTGATGGATTGAAGTCATTGTACTCATCACCTTCAAGGACAAAATGATGCTTGGTTTAAATTTTTGCAAGTTTTAGTACTAAAAAAATAAATATAAAACATGAACAAATGCACATGAAAATATGATTTATTGCTAACATGATTCTTGACTAAAATAATGTTACTATAATTTTTCTCTTGGCTGCTCTTATGATGGTCAATTATGATCTCAATTGCGTTATGATTGCTCCCATAGTTGCTAGCTTGTTGTTAGGATTAAAATGGTGAAAATGAATTGTATTTATATTCAATTCTTTAATTTCCCAAAAATCAAATAACAATAGCTCACAAATGATTTTGGATTTTTAAATGTTAAAATACTACCACTGATATATTTTAAATTTAGCCAAAATAGATTAGACAAGGGGGTTGAGCACCCTAGACCATACCTATAATTTCAGGCCCTTATCAAATCTTTATTTCTATTTCCACTTCTTAGTTTTTAATATTATTATAAAACATGAAAATTAAATACATAATTAGGTCTAAGCACATAGGGGGAGTTATACCAAATGCGAAATTTCAAGAGTGACAACTTACGACTATGAGGAGAAATAAGCGCATCATGTGGGTTATGAGTTGGACTACCAAATTATTATTAGAATAACATGTTGCCCCAAATAAATTTAGGCACTTATAACATCCTTGATAAACTGCAACATTCAATCATGTCTAGCAATAAATTTAGTTGTAGTCTCAAAAATATCCATAATTATCTTGAGATAAAAGAGATGATGCTTGTAAACCTATATATCATTAAAATCCTGAACACAACATGGTTAACTATACATAGTTTATATAATGTAATGTAAATGTAAAATATTTCAGAAATTATTTATTTAAATTGAATTTACTATCTGAAATATTTGAGTAAAGGTTTTTGTTAAAGGTAATTTGATACGTATGAACATTTTTCAAATAGGGTTATTACATCTCATAAGTGAGAAAAATAATATGGGTTTATTTTCAAGGGTAGTAAAGAAATTATATGATGGAAATCTCTCATGATTGGACATTTAAAAAACTGAAATGTTCTTTCACTTATGAAATTTTACATTTTCTTGTTCAATAAAAAATAAAAAATAGAAATAATGTGAATTCTATGTGTCAAAAACTAGAATATATATTTTGGATCACATACACCTTTCTTAGAATACACTTAATAGTTATTAATTTCTAATGGATTAAAACTCAATGTGCCAATAGATATTACGTTTAGAAGTGGAGAACTTGCAAAAAAGGATGACACATTTAGAAAAAACATACAAGTAAGAACTTCAAATTAATTTTATGTTGAAAATGTTAAATTTATGTTATAGATTTTGAATTATAGCAAATATTCTATATAGTTTAGACATAATAAATATTACTCTTATGACACAGACATATGATAGGTGAAGACTTGGAATTCCTAAATATTAAGGAGCTGCAATGCCTTGAAAAGAAAATTAGTTTGGGTGCTAGAAAGATTAGCTTAAGAAAGGTAATTATAGCAACATTTAAATTTAGTTTAATATTTCATAGGTTTTCTTAAATATGATTAGTCACATAAACTTAGATTAGTATTATACATACCTCTTTGAATATTTTCTTTTCTATGGAAAAAATATTCAAAATTATAAAATTGTCTTATAGTATGATTCATGCATTATTTCCAATCAAAATTATATTGTCCTATGTGAACATTGCAGGAGAAAATGTCACTAGAGCATATTCGGTCTCTGAAAATGAAGGTATCTAATATAATTTTCTTTTGAAGAAATTATTTATACTTTAATATTTTATTTTAGTATGAATTTATCATTTTTTATTAATTAAGTAAACAAACACCGTATATATTATGTAAAATGTGTTACACAAGTCTTTGGATTTTGTAGTATAACTAGATGTGGTCACACCTATAATTTTATTTTGGCCTCATATGATTCTATATGATATCAGATAAATTATTGGCTACTTTATCTTGCATATTTTTTCTTAATTGTGACAACTAAATTTAAGAGCTTATTTTGATAGGATTAGATTTTAGAACTTCATAGAGCCTAAGCCAAGCATATTATTCTCTCCATAATTTATATGAGAAGATATTAAAGAAAAAATGATGCAATATGCTCGATGTAGAAATCACATTCTAATGTAAAGTATTTTGATGAAATTATGATCTTGTATGATTATAAATTCCTTATGTAGTAGTGTTAAATATACATTCTTAGGTAGAAATATTTTGGACACAAACTGATAGGAAATGATCACTTATTTAGATTTATCCTTGCAACATATTATTAAAATGGAATTTAAACAAGGATGAAAATATCGCATCTGTATTTTTTCCAAGAGATAGAATTGCATATATGATTTCAACTAAGGTGGGTAAATAGGTAAGATATGAGTTCGATAGAAATGACAGTGGTGAATTGAGAAAAAGAATAAATAAAAAGATGAACTTAATAACCTTATGAGCTATTTTCCATAAAATTAGGCACTATATTGGCACACATAAATGAAAAGGCTAAATTTATTAAAATCGAGCATAGATTCGAGATATCATACATTGAGTTGAACATGCACTTCTTAAGAGTGCTATGTGTCAACTTGACGAGAGAAAGACAAGTCTCTCGAGAGTCATTGCCGACCTCGAAAAGAGGGGTGGTGACCAACTCTGAGGAAGAATGAGATGGCTTTGTCACAAGGACGGTGCAATGCAAAAAAAAGCTAGACTCCATTGACGGCAAGCCTTTCTTATGACCATCACCTGAGGTGAGGTCATCTTCCAACTTACACTTCAGCAAAGGATGAGGGATCCCCATAGAGGAAGAAAAAGCAAAAGCAGAGGAGGAACCTGAGGGACCCGCAGAGGACACCACCTTTGTATTAGGCATGTCAATTGGTCGCAAAGAAGGAGTAATGTTCAAAAGGGACATGAGCAATGGAGGATCCAAGGAGGGATGATGATGACCTGCACCCTTTTGGGGTGAGGGACATTAGGACATGCAGGGGGAGCCAAAAGCAAGACAAAATCAATGGGAACTGAAGCAGAAACAATAGAATTCGACAAAGCAACATAAGAGAGAAATAGAGATAAGAAGCCCATCCTTGGTCTTGTGTGAGGTAGTGTGCTCCACAACTAGAGCCTTTTTTTGATGTTGGCGCTCACATGCAAGCTGATTATTTCGACTATGAGCAGTGGATGACGGGGCTTGGGAAGAGGCTAGAGGCTACTACTCCATTGTAGGAGCATCCTTCACAACCATTGTTGGTGGAAGGGTGGTCTCCTAGGCGGGAGGAGGAGGAGGAGGCAGATGAGAAAAAATGGTCACAAAAGGAGAAATAGACACAAGAGCCTCGGTAGTGGGCCTCTTCCCATTCACTACCTAAGGAGAAGGTGAAGAAGCAATAGAAAGCCGTGGAGGCTGATACTCAGTAACCACCCCATGGGAATTCTATCCCTTGCCATATAGGGTGGGTCAGGGAACTGTGGATAAAACAAGCAACTTGATGGCACCTTCAATTTTTGCAAATTTGAAGTGCCTATACCTCTTCAATGCATTGACAGAGCCTAGGCTTGCATCTTGTCAAATCTACCCCAAAGGCCCTCTTTGCTGATTAATATTTTGCAACTGAAAGCTCATATTATAAATTTGCTTGGTAGAATGTTTTTTGGGTACATATGGTAACACGTTTACTCAGTTTTAGGCCCCCAAGATGAGTTTTGATGGGTTATTTAATTGTTTTCTAATTGTGACCGAGCTAAAATTGGTGTTCTGGAAAGTTTCAAATTTTGCAATTATAAGGGCAACCCATTTCTCATTTTGGTCTAAAACATCTCTAGCTCCATTTTCATAAAAGAAGTAAGTCATATGATGAATTATTTTAATTATTTCCAGTTGTGGCGAACATTTCCTACAGGTCAGTTTACAAAGGAGGTACCAAAATTCTAATGGTCGGGAAAAACATGATTTAAAACCCATGTTTTAAATAATTGATTATGGTTTCTTGCAAAAAATCACGACTCTAGGTGTCTCGGTTTGCTCGCAGTGAATTTTCCTCGTTCGGGCAAATTAAAAAATTAACATTTTCCTAATGGTGCAAAAGCTAATATTTAAAATACTATACATATTTGAAACATTATTCAATTGATATGCATGTGAAATGTGGGAATTTTAGCCTACAAAGTTAGATATTTTAAAGCTTTGTCAAAGTTTTATAAAGTTTTAACTTTATTAAACCATGCTTCCCCCCATCCCGTGGCTGTGAATGCTGAGAGCAACATTTTCTTGCGGGGAAGCAGGGAGAGGAGAGCGAGCTCATGGGAGGAGTTTGAATATTAAAGGATACTACTTTAAACCTTGCAAATTTGTATCAAATGATTTTTTAATGTTTTTGTTGCTTCTTCATTGATTGCCCACCAGCTCGTGAGAAGTAATGTTGTCAACAAAGATTGTAGCGGGGAAGCGGGGAGCTCATGGGAAGGAATAAAATATTTATTGCTACTATTCTATAAACCATTGTAGTGATTTTGAACCTTTTAAAACATTTTAAAGTGTGTGCCCCATAGCCCGCTGGAAAATGTGCTCCTGCTAGGAATTGAAGACAGGAAGTGGGGAAACTTATTGAGAGCATTTTGGGAGAAGAATAAAGTATTTAATACTTTATTAAATTTCTATTAAACCTGGAAAATACTTATTAAAAGCTTGAACATGTTTTCTGTTGTGGAGGGGGTAGAAATTGAAAAATGAATCACCTTTTTTGCATTTGGGGCAAATTTTCAAGGTGTTTGCAAGTTCAGTATGAATGTTTCTTCATCCAGAAGCTTTCCCAATCTATTCCTTATGCCTTGGGAGCATTTTTGCAGCATTTCAAGCTTTTGTGGAGTGTCAGTGAGCAAAGAAATGGACCAAATACAATAATCACGACCTGCATTTCTTCTTTCTTCTATTGCAATGGTCATACATTATGTGGAGTTTTCAAATGGTTTGCAGGGAATTTTTTGTTCCAGAGGATTGAAGAAGACAAGCATACACCTAGGAAATGGTGTAGGGTATTCAACTTAGAAAATGAGCAGAGGCGGTGGCTACATGACAAATATTTGATAAAATGTCAAATGAAGAAGTAGAGGAATTTGTGATTTTCTGAGTAGTATGCTCAGTTAAAATGTATGGTAAATACAATTTTCAACTACCAATAAGTGGGTTTTTACCTAGGAGTGATATTTTTCACTTGCAAGTGAAAGTGGAGCTAGTAAATGACTTTTTACAATCAGGGTAAAAAGATGCACGAGATTTACAAATGAAGACAAGCAAAGAGGAGAAGAACTTTAGTTGCAAATAACGAGGAAAAATGGAGAGTAGAATCTTCTTCTAAATGCAAATCAGGTTGTAGAGCATGGGAGAAAAAAATTCCATGTGTCAACTGTGGATTAATCTTAGGGATTCTATCTTCTCTTCTCTTTTCTCTTAAGATGTAATTTTTTGGTTTCATTTGGAGGGGGTTTCTAGTTTCCTCATGTTGAAAAGACATTGTAATTTCTATAGAGGGTTATCTCTAGGTTAGATGTTATTTAAATTTTAGAGTTCTAATGGTGTAATTCATTTCTGTTAATGGAAAGTAAATCAGTTTGCAAATCATGAACAATGTCATGTTGTAATGTCTCCAGAATGTATGCATTATATTTTCAATCAAAGTAATCAAGGATTATGATGGCTTTCGTTGCACATTTGCTATAATAGGTGTTTAGATTGTTGGATCTTGTTTAAAGAATGGGTTAAATGTGCTCTCAATTAAATATTGAATATATTGTATTGCATTCAGGATCAATAAGAATGTTGCAGATATGTCCTAAAGAGACCTTATTATTGTAAGGAAGTAATGGCTTAATGGTGACTGGTTTTGTGTTTGGGCTATTACTAGATGGGTATTTCATTTTGACTCTGTTATGGACAAGGCACTGGTCTAGTGTTTTCTTTTGTGCAAACCTTGGACTGAATCACCATTTAAAATCTCAATGAATCTTTCCATTTTCAAGTTTAATTTATTAGGTTTTTGTATCTTCATAGAGATTTAAGAACATAGGGGTTATGATTGAGAATGATTCTCTTGTAACTTCTTTGTGTATTTTAAGTCAAGACATCTCTTAATTTATTTATTCTCAGTGTTGATTGAAGGTGCAAAGGGATTATGTCTCAACATAATGAAATGTATAACATCATATATACATTTATCTGAGAACCATCCACATGTTAGAAATCTGCAATGTGTTTTTTAGTGGAAGTCTCATTAAATGTGTAGATCTTTGAATAGGAACACCCTCCTGAGTTTTGTGGAGCTCAGAGTGCATAAGGCTGATTATAGCCTTGTTTGTTAGCATTTCTTGTCCCTGATTTGTTAATAGTAGAAGACCTTTGTCTTAACCTCTTGATCCCTTGGTTTAGGCATTGAGTTTTCCCTTTGAATTGGGGGTTGCAAGAAAAAACACCAACACAACTGAAAGACGTGATGCTTCACCTTCAGCTGCATGAGCATCATTCCACTTCCAATGCAAGGCATAGGAGCATGAATCGAGGATGCCACCATGGGTTGGGAAGAAAAAATAGATGGTGTAGAAGACATGGAATCAAAAAGCTCCAGAGCGAGAATAAGCTTCTCCTTCCCTTTTGACAGAACAAAAGAGACAACTTTTTGATGCAGTAGCATAGAGGCCTTCATAGAAACAACATAGGGAGACGCAAGAAAACTAGCTTTCAATGTTGAGACCCCAGTCTTATAATTAACATAAGCTTGACACAAAAAATATCCCTTGGGAGGGAGGGGTCCAACTGGGGTGGGCCAAAGTGATCCAAAGAAAAGCCCCCACGTGGCACAAGTGGTTTATAGTGAGTATCATGAACAACATGCACTATGCCATTATGGATGAACTTAAAGAACTTATGGACAATAGAGGTGACTGCATTGATGGAGGCTAGTCATGGAATATCTAGACTAGCCTTGAATAGGTCAAAATCTAGAATCACAACAAATGAAACATCCACTTCCTTAGGTTCTACCAAGACCAACAAAGAAATGGTTCCCATAAGGGCAATAGAAAGCTCATCATGAGTATGAAGAGTGGCTTGTGACTCATCATACTTCTCCTTATGAAAAATATTAATGAACAAGGTTTCCTCCATTATCACGTTCACTTGGCTTGTTGGATCAACCATAACACCAGTCACGATGTTACCATTAATCTGGGAAATAACATACAACAGAGAAGACTCCTTGTTTAGTGGAAAATCATGTGAGATAAAAGTTATGTCAAGAATAACACTCATATTTTCTATAGGAGGCATACACATGAACGATACCATGTTCACATACTCAAATGTGACCAACTCAAATGATGTAGAGGACTGTGTTACTAGATTGGCTGACTGAGAAGGAAATGGATCTATGTAAATCTATAGTTCACTAGTAGGCTTAGCTACAGATTTTTTAGAGTTTTTCTTCCTCCCATTGAGATAGATAGCCCCATCGTCAATGTGATCTTGAATCTCATTGTGTAGGTGTACGCAATGCTCAGTATCATGTTAGTGCACTTGAAAAAATTAACAAAATTGTTATGCATCATACAACTTTGGATAAAGCTCAAAGAGAGATTGAATCTCTTGTAATGTAAAAAATTTATCTTTTAAAACTTTTTACAAGACTCGGTATAGGATTGAGATAACTTTGTGGTATAGGATTTAGATAACTTTGTGAAAGTTTGGTTGCATCCTATACTTTTTCCTTTAGGAGTAGAGACAATATTTGCAATGACCTTATTCTTTCTTACATCACCAAAAATAGACACTACTGATCAATTATCCTAAGAGGATCACAAGGATGAACCCTCAAACTAAGTGATCATCTTCTAGTACTCACACAACACTACACATAGCTACACAAAGGAAAGATACTTCATTAGGACAAAATTTTCTTGTAACGACTTTTTCAAGTTCCTAATGAAAACCTTTTGGACATGAGAGTTTAGTAGGGGATAAGAAACCAAAGAAAAGAGTGCTTAATAACGAGCGATGAAGTCACTAACCTTTTAATGGTCCTGTTGGTGTGCGTTTTATTACCCACCGAACACTGAATAAAATACCCAAAGACACTCTATCCTCTCTTGAAAAACCACCATGTATGCTAAGATCATATGGCGATTCCAAGGTTTCTTTTGTCAGGTCTTGACATGTGGAAAAGCTCAATGGGCATTGTGATATGCTGGTAATACACAAAGGGACTTACGCTAGGCTCATTCAATTCACAATGAAGGTATAGACAATGAAGCTCTATTGTTTGGGTCTTGGATCATGGACTTCAAGAAAATTGAAAAAGAGATAAGGGTTTAGAAGTTCTAATCTACTCCTAATAATTCAAGAGACGTTATGGACTCGGTGGAACCAATAACAACACTTTGCTTCGCCACACTGAGGACAACTACACAAAGTGAGTGCAATCTTATAAGGGGCGTGCTTATGATTTTCATTTCATGAATAAAAATGATCAAATAGAACAATATTTATCTAGACAGAAGTTAAGCATCCACAATATAGGCTCAGGCTAACTTACGCATTAAACAAAAATCATTCATTGAAAGAAAGTATGAGAAAGAGTTTCACCAATCCATACTATCAAATCTTTCATTCATCTATCATAGATGAAATAAAATTTAAACTATGATGAGGGATAAGAACCATGCGAACTCCAAAATAATAGAGGTAATCATCATCAATTCGAACAATGCATTACTTATTACTTTGGCAGTTGTATGCATCAATTTACTTATCTCAACATGTTTTGCAACATGCTCCCATGTTTTACAAATGAGGGGGTGAGCTCAATTTATAGCCTCTTTGATTACAATTCAATGGCCAAGATTGATTTCAAATCAAAGGCCGAGATTAAAAAATAAAACCCTAATTAGGGTTTGTCGCAACTAACTATCTCTCAACCAATGAAAAAATAACATTTGGGGACACTTGTCCTGCTAAATATAAACCAATTCCATGGATAAGTCAGGTTCATTGAACCTAGAGATGTTGACTTGGAACAATTTGATTGGTAGGAAGATGGCGAGGCGCCACCTCAGTGTGTTGGATGTCCTCCTTGGTCACTTTTTTCTTTTTCGAAGTACTTGCCTTAGAATATTTTTCCTTGCCGACAACTCTGTCCTTTGCACTTGCATTTGAATCTTTGAGGTTTGGAAGTCTCCCCTTGGAGCAGATGTCTAGACTTAAAATTATTTTAATTTTCTTTCCTGATTGCTTTGAGATTCCTTCAAGTGCCTTGAATTTGGAGAAGAACTCCCCTGTACTTTAGCCACAATGGAGCAAATTGGAACTTTCTCTGTGAAGTATTTTCCATACTTAGCCAAATTTTGGCAATTCAATCTCATTTTGTACTCAACACTTAGTCTATATTTTGGCCATCTCCATGCTCGAATGAACTTTTCTTGTGGATTTTCCTTCAATTCTGAATTTGGCTTGTGCTAAGTAGGACAAACTCCATCCATGGGAAAGAATTTTATTCATTCCCTCTTTAATTTTCCTCTTTATTCTTGTTCATTCTCCCTATTTTCTTTCCAACACTTAGTCAAAATTTGATTCTTTTGTGGTAGGAAAATTTGACACTTAGCGATTTTTTTTTAGTTTCCTCTTGACAAATTTTACCATGTTTGTTTCTAACCTTGGCAGACTTTGAATGATCTTGGACATTTTCCCAAGTGTCAAGGTGGAGCTCATTATTGTTTGGACGTTTTGAATTTATAGCATGGCAGACTTCACATTTTCCATGCCATTTCATGGCCGAGTTCATTGTGTCTTGGGCACTGTTATTTTTGACCTAGGAGGATTTCATCATTGGCAAGCCACTTTATTTGCTAGCTGGGCAGACTTCATGATCAGCAGGCCATTCTTGGGTGAACTTTGGACTTGGCAAGACATCTTCCTTCTAGGCTGTGTCTTGTACATCTTCAATTTAGCCTTGGCAAACTTCATGATTGGTTGGTCATGTCGGGCAGAGTTTTTTTGCTGAGGGAATTTTGATTTTTTTTTCTCTAAGGTATCAACGCAGCCAATTTTTTGAGTTTTTCTCCCCAAGGTGTCAACACGTAGCCAGTTTTTTGAGTTTTTCTCCCTAAGGTGTCAACACTTAGCCAATTTTTTGAGTTTTTCTCCCCAAGGTGTCAACACGTAGCCAGTTTTTTGAGTTTTTCTCCCTAAGGTGTCAACACTTAGCCAATTTTTTGAGTTTTTTCCTCCCCAAGGTGTCAACACTTAGCCAATTTTATGAGTTTTTCTTCTCTCTCCTTGGCTAGGAGGACTTTAAGCTTGGTTGGACATGCTTCTAGCTTGGGCGAATTTGATAATTTGCTTGCCATCCTCTAGGGTGGACTTGACCTTTGCCTTGCCATCCATCTTCTAAGGCAGGGGGAACATGACCATCCTTTGGACAAGGTGAACTTCATCACATCTTTGCCAAGGCGGACTTCATCTTTGTCTGGACAATGTGTGTGCTTTCTCTAGGCAGGATTTTCCTTTGTCTTGCCATCCACTCTGTGTTGGGCGGACTTTTGGTTGGCCTTGTCATTTTCATGGACTTGGCCAACTTTATGCCAACTTATGTAGGGAGGACTTTCCCTACCTTTTGCGATGTTTTCCTTTTCTTGGGCGGACTTGCTCATGTGCATGCCATTGTGCAAGACGAACTTCATCTTCCCTTGGACATTTCCCCTTCAAGCTTGGGCAGACTTGCTCTTAAGTTGGACACTTTAACCTTGGGCGGACTTGACAACAGTTTGGACATAGCTTTTATTTCCCAAGTAGACTTTGCATCATCTTGGACATTTTCCTTGGGCGAACTTCTCTTTAGCCTTGCCATCTTCTCTTTCTTCCAAGTGAACTTTACCATGTGCTTGGCCATGTGCATGGAAAACCTTACTTGGTCTTTTAAATTTTTTTCCCTTTGAGACTTAACCAAATCCATACTTAGCCAATTTCATGAGTCTTCCTTCCCTAAATGTCAATGCTTAGCGAAATTTTGAGTTTTCTTTCCTCATCTTGGTTGGGCGGACTTTAAGACTTCCTTTTTGTATTCTCTTTTAGCATGGTGGACTTCACTAACACTTGGACATTTTCTTTTTAGCCAAGGGCGGACTTTGCTTATGATTTGACATGCTTCCAAGTGGACTTCATCTCATGCTTGACATTTTTCCTTCCTAGCAAAGGGTGGACTTTACTTGTCTTGTGCCATCCTTTCTCAAGCTTGAGTGGACTTCATCTTCAACTTGCCATTCCTCATCTTCCTTCTTGGCTGGGCGGACTTGAAGGTTGGCTTGCCATGAATTTCATGCTGAATTTTTTGTCTTCTTCTGGATCATCTGAACAAACCCTCGCCTTAGATATTTTTTTCTTTCTTTTTATGATTTTTCCTCACCTTTATGATTTTTCCTTGCTTTTTAGTCTTGGAGGTGCAAAACTTTGATTCTGAAGATGAAAACATTGACACCATGACCTATGGGACTTTAACACTTTCTAAAAATAGAAATTACTAAAAATAGAAAAAACCAAAAAGGTATGTGCAGGATCATCATGGAAAAAACAGGTCCTTAAGTGGCAAAAAATTCAGAAAAATCAAAGTTAGGCAAGTTGATGTAAAAATTTGAGTAAGTTATCTAGATTATTTCAAAAATATGTAAAAATAGAATTTGTAGCAAATTGAATGTAGTTTCTAAACTACTAGGTTTATTTTTTTTAAAACAAAATCTATTTGGTCAAAATTTGAAATTTCAATGCAGTAGTAGTTAAATTTCAGGGAAAAAATAAGAAGTAGGTGTATGTCTGACCACCCTAACCACAATAAAATGATAATATTTTTATAAGATTTTAGATATAAGTAGAGGACTCATGTCCCGATGTGATGCATGTTTTTTTGTAATTTTTTTCCAAGTAAATAATTAATTATGATTTTTTTATTACAACTTTTGAAAAATATAAAAACTCGTATGTCTAACAACCTTAACTTGGTCAAAACTTCATGAAATTCAATTTTTTTTTTTTAATCCTCTACTATACAAAGCATAGAATGTGATGCATGTTTCGGATTCAAAAAATATGATACCATTTGAAAGCTATAGATGTTTTTCAATCAGCCTATCAATTAGGACTTTTGTCATAATTCAAATAGAAAATGAATAATAATATTTATTAAATTCAAATTAAAACATAATTTATATTGGTGGAAAGCTAGAATCTTCTTTAAAAACCCTTTTCATTTTATTAATTTTGGGTAAAAACAAATTCATCAGCCACATACCCTACAAATACCCATTATATCGCCACTTTTTGGCCCATGATGATCTGCACATACCCAAAAAGAAAAATTTCTAAAAATAATAAATCCCGGATTGGTCGAAAAATGTCAAAAATGGAAAAAGAAAAAAGCAAAAAAGCAAAATTCCTAAAAAGTAGGAAGTGTCAGAATTGACTCAAAACAATGGCGTTCCTCATCTTCCAGATCTTCTGAGCACTTTGACGCTGTCTATGCACTGTTCTGGGCTTCAATTCTCTAGTTGGCTCGGGTGAGCACCTAAAAACTCTAACTCCTCATTGTAAAAAAAAATGGTGATTAGCAGTTGTGACGCCAAGGAAAAATTCCAAAAAGAAAAAAAAGAAGGGGGTCCCCATTTGCAATAGGGCGATGTGTGAAAAGGTCACAAAATCTAGAGCCAACTTGAATAAATGTTCGTGAAAATTTCAAAGATAGAATCTACTTCAAACCGAGAATCTTAGTTTAATTCTAACTTACCCTCTAGCTAAGAGGAGTACTCAAAAGGGGAAGAGGAATCCTAAACTGTATCAAGAGATTTTATCCTCCAATTACGAGTGTGCAAATGAGTTTATTTCCATCTCGTAAGATCAATATGACTCTTTGGTTCCATCATGGTTGTTTGTATAGTTTGTCTTAACTCTAAAAGCATCCTTGGATAGAGCCTCGCTACCAATGAGCGTCCATAGCCCTGGCGAGGTTATCTCTATAATCTCACGGAGATTGCTCTACTTCCGACGATTTATTATTATTTTATTTTATTTTTTTGTTATTGAGTGTACACCTATAGAGATGTACGCACACCTGAAGCCATGTGTTCTGATCTTTCATTCTTTTATTTTCGTTCATCTTGATATTTTTTTATTTTCACATATTTCCACACTTTGGCTTGTAAGCAATGAAGCTCACATGGTTTTGAGCATTATAGTGATGCTGAAGTAAGACCTTTGATTATTTCCTGTTATTTAGCCATGACTTCACTTAGGAGACCATAATGACTCAGAGAATTCATTAAGTGTGCGAGATATAATAATTGTAAGACTCGGTGTCAAGATACTGTAATATATGATTCCCTTTCCAGTCAAGTACTAATCTTAACCAAATGATGAAGTTGAAAAAGAACAACCTTGGATTCAAAAGTACTTCATAAAATAATTATCCAAGAAATGGAATGAACATAATTTTGCACAAACGCTAGAGTTCTTAAGATACAACACCCTTCACAAACTGGAGCCCCTTTATTGAAAGCAAAACAAAATAGACAAGCAAACTAAACTAAGAAAGCAAAACAACTAATCTAAAGCAAACAAAGCAAAAAGAAAACCTACTCTAAAAAAAATTTTAAGCGAAAAACAGTCAGAAGACCTAAGTACATACAACTCCTAGCATGATTTCTCAGGATGTACAGTAACAACAAAGCAACGGTCACAGTGCAAAGTTTTTCAAACTTATCTTTAAACTCGGAAAAATATTCTTTCAAAGGACAAATCTGAAACTCAAGCAAAACTTCGGGAAAGATTAGTAACTGGGGCAACGTAACTGAACCATGATTAATCCATAAACAAGTTATCTTTCCTAAATCTCCATAATCAAAATGATATTCCTTGTAGTCAATAGTAGGGAAAGATACAACCTGGTGGTCTTCATTCGCAGACATTAATACTTGCTCGTCATCCATTGCTTCATCAAGAGGTCGAAGTTGATGGTGAACCATACCACTTACATCTGGAACATGGAGATCAACATCATGTTCCAAATTGGGCGGAGTGTGACAGGAATTGGATTCAAAAGGGAATTTGGAAATTTGGAGTATTTCATGCACCAACTCCTTTTGAATCCATAACAATGGATCAAGCCCCAAGCTGAATTGTTCTTCATTTTTTGTCTCTATCACAGTTACTTGTTTATCAGGTAGCATTCTATTTGTTTCAATTTTATCAAGCAATTCCTCCATGACTGTGATCATTGGATCAAGCGCCGACGCAAAATGTATTTCATATTCTGCTTCCATCTTGGTAGCCCATTGATCGTCAAACATATCATCTTGCCTCAAGCCATTTATCATTTCTTCCATCTTGAGCGTGCATGAACAAACTTCTTCATCAAGGACTATTCCTTGTTGAAGTGCACTGGAACCACTTCTCTCTTCATGTTTTCCTCATTGGAAATTTCTCACACCATCTCTACTTTGAGCTAAGTCCTCCATTTCTGTTTCTTGATGATCTTCAATAACTTGTAATTCTATATATTCGTTCACTTTCGTATACTGACAATTGCCTTGGGTGGTTCATCTTGCTTGGATGTATTCCATTGCTTCTTTGATATTTACTCCAATTGCCTCTTGTTCTAGTATGATGTAGGAACAATCTTCATCTACTTGAATGCTCGATCCAATTATACTATCTTCTTCCAATTTTCTTCCTTCACAACTTGATGATGTTGCAATGCTTTGTTCTTTTGATGTAGAACTAAGATGCTCATTCTAGATGCATTTCCTTGGCAATTCTGATAATCCCAACTGACATCTAGCTTGGTTGATGGTCTCTTCACATATTGAACAAGTGAATTCTGAGTGAGGTGCATTGTGAATCCGACACCAACAAGGGAGCAAAACACCTTTGAAGTGAACATTAGCTAGTTCCATCTAATTTTGGATTTTAAGTATGAACCTCGTGAAGGCTTCATTCATAACTTCTTGAAGGCTATAATCATCAGGTTCTATGTCCAACACTTCTGGCTTGGGAACATCCCAAAAGAAAAAATTTCCTTGAAGTACAAGCTCTATCCTTGACAAGAATGTCAAGAAATTCATTTCATCATGTTTGGTTGTTTCATGAATCCGACACATCCCTGGTAAGGAAAATCTTGACAAATTCTGGGGGTGCAGTTGTGCATTCAAATTTTCTTGAATCTGAGTGATATCCACAAGGACACTGTGTTGACAATGTTATCACGGAATCTAGCAGCGCTCGTTCCACGGATAACCCCCCTACGAAACTTGTCTATTTCCTAGGATTCGTGAAGTTCAAGTACGCATAACGAAGTGATTTTCAAGCCACCTCGAAATGCGTTCCTAAGCCTCGAATACTCAATTTGAGCATTCCCCCTTGTTCGCCTCGCAAAGACCTTCGAAACGAGATCTTTCGCGGAGTTTCACTGTTCGTACTTAGTGAATTACGAAAAATGCAGTGGCACTGAAAAAGTGCGCTCCTGCCCTGAAGCCAAAATTGGCTAAGTCTGGAAAATGCAAGGGCACTAAAATTTAGCGCCCCTGCATACAGTGAAATTTCTAAAGAGTGCAATGGCACTGAATTTTAGCGCCATTACACTTTTCTTCGCCACTTAGACTTTTTCATGGCTTTGGCACGTTTCTTCATGTTTTCGCGTTTTTCGTCAATCGTGCCACTTTTCGTGCCTAAATTTATTGCTCGACTTGAGTTAGGTTTTTGATTTTCCTTTTCACTTAAAGGTCTTTTAATTTGCCATTTTTCATTATTATGAGTATGTTCTTTTTTCTCCTCTTGCTGTGCGAGTTTTCTTCAAACTGCAAAATCACGTTTTTGGAGATTTCGCCTTTCCTTCAGCACTCTTCGCGTTTTGCTCTGGTAAGTCATTTTTTGTTTTGTCTTTCTCCTTCTTTCATTTCTACGTTTTCAAGTTTAAGTATATTCGTTTTTGTATGTATTCTAATGTTCTTCATACGTGTTTTTAGCTCTGTATTTGTTTTACCCTACGCTTTTCCTTCTCTCCATTCGCGTTTTTATTTCTACGCATTTTTGTTTTCCGTGTTCATCCTCCCACGCGTTTGTCTTCTTTTCACCCTCAATTTTCTTCATTTTGCATATCTCTCTCTTTGCGTGTTCTTCATTCGCGCCTTTCATCTTATCTTTACACAATGCAAATTCTTGCGTTTTGTTTTCATTCACGTTTTACCTTTGCATTCTCCATCTCGCCTTTCTTTCTAAATGCTTTTGTGTTGGTAACCCTCACATCGCCTTCTCCATTCGCTTTGTTGCAAATATTGAAAAAATCTATCACTTGGAAAGAAAGAAAGTTTAGCTTTTGAATGCGAAAATAATGATGGTGCGAATCGCAACCCTATCCAAAGACAAACCAAATTGTTTTCAAAGCTTTCATGATTCAAACAATTGCATTTGCCAAGCGCGAGCGCCATCGCCATTCATCCCTACATCTGCATTTCAAAGTTGTCAAAAAATTGCTAAAGCGCTGAATTTTAGCGCTATGACATTTTGAAAATGTCAAAAAATTCCTAACACTAAAAAATGTAAGGGCGCTAAAATTTAGCGCCCTTGCATTAAAAGCAATTTCCTGAGATGTAAGGGCCCTGAATTTTGGCACCCTTACACTTTTTTCAAGTTTCCTCTAATCCTCCCCGAATGAGCTTCATTTTCGACCAGTGCACTCCGGAACCTCGTTTTTCGCCTTTGTGCATCGTTTTGCATGCCTCGTCATTCGCTCCATGCTTTCCCATCCTCGTGCTCATTTCGCACTTTCCCATGTTTCCTAACAATTAGTGTTTGTTCTGGCTAAACGGATTGCAGTCTATTTTCAAAGATCGTCAAGTCAAGAGTGATCAGAGTTCCAGTTCTTTTTGATGACTGCTACTAAGCCTTCTTCTTCGAAAGCAAAAGGCAAGATGAAGTACAAATATCAAGGTGTCTATCCGCCGACTGTAGTGCTTTCCAAAGTCGAAGAGATAAAAGACACAGAGGTCGGTCATCAAGACTTGGTTGACTTCGCAAAGCTAACCGAGACGAAGCCTCTTCCTGATTCGATGAGAGCGATCGTACACAGCAACCTCCATTTGGTGGCGATGTTCCCTACAGCTGCGCACAATACCGAGTTTGTTCTTCAAGTTGCGTCTCATTACATCAGAGAAAGTCGGAGTGTGATCGATTCTTCCGGGCACGAGATTCTGAGACTCGACCCCGATTTCTTTGATATTGTCTTCAAGGTCCCTCATATGGAGAAATATATTGATATTTCTATGTCAAAGGCACATGAGATCTTTGATGCTGATCCCAATAAAGCTAAACAGTTGATAAACACTCAATGGCTAAAGAAGCCTAGATCATCTGTTTCCAGATGGCCGAAAGGACTCCTGAGAAGTGACTTCAAAGATGATGTCAAGGATATGATCACGTTTCTAAGCAGGGTGAAAGGCTTGCCGGAATCATCCACTTTTCACGATTGGATGTATGAATACATCAGGATCATAAGAAGGCAGAAGGTGCATATTGACTGGGGCAAACAAATCAGTGATGAGATACACGAACAGTTGATCAATGCTCCTTCTACATTGAAGTTCTACATGACTTCTTACCTGGTGTACGCAGCGGCTGTGATGAGACAATTCCCAGGTCTATCTACAAAAGGGAATCGGATGATGGTGCCTGTGTACAGATATTTCTATCAATTGGAGCTAAAGGAAAGCTCTCATCATTTCAGACGGGTCACTGATGCTTTCTTTGCCGTTTGCTCTTCAATTTTGATCCAGCCTTGGAAAGGAGAAGAGTATCTGATGAGGCTTATAAGGTGGTAAGTAAAGTTGGATGTATATTTCTCCAATTCCCAACGTTTACTTACTTGAGAGTAGGCTGCTACACTGGTTGTCCCTACATGCTACCACGTTATCCTTCGGATAAGTGGGTTCTCATGGAAACATGCAGACAGTTGATGTCAGTGCAAAAAGAACGAAGAAGCAACCACAAGCGTGGATTCAAGTTCCCATTGACCATCGGCCGATATACTATCCAAACTGCACAAAAAGCTAAGTCTGTCTATGCTGAAATGCAAATCATGACCATCAAAACCTACAGGTATAGGTTTGATTTCGACTACCAAGATGTCAGGAAAAAGTTGCAAAAGGGTCACCAACATAGGTACTATTTTGAAGACATCTGGGCAGATTGCAGAGATGAAGAAGCCATTCGTAAAATGGACTATTGCAGGTTGACTGTTCAACAAATCAGAGATCTTGGTATTGCTGACTTACCAGAGGATTTTGAAGATCCAGGTGATATCATGAATGCTGTCTATGATGAGCAAGGCATTGCTAAAAGGCCGTTGCCTGCAATACAATGGTCTAGGAAAGAAGTTACTAGCATGAGAGAAAGGCTGAGGCCAATCCTAGCCAACACAAAGAATGGTTACATAAACATGGTTATGCAATGAAAAGTTTCAGAACAGACTCAAAAGGAGAGGAATCTGAAGCAGAAGCTCGCCAACAGCAAGAACTCCGCGACAAAAACAAATCAGCGGCTGTTCCCACTTCTTCACGAAGAGGTCCTAGGATCAAGTTCACTGTTGGTAAGAAAGATACCTAGGTTATCCAAGAGACAAAATCACGAAATCTAATCCATCTCGCTCGAAGGGTAAAAAGCCTATTCTAGAGGAGATAGATTCCGATGAAGAAGAAAATTCAAGTGACCAATCCGCTGAAGATGAAGATTCAGCAGAAGCAGACTCTGATGCCGAAGAGGTTTCTGAAAGCGGGCAAGAGTCTGATGAAGATTGAAGAAGGATCTGAAGGTGATTTTGAAGGCAAACCAGAATCGGAGAAACAAGAGGGTGATCAACAGGAACTCGGGCATGATCAAGAAAGAACTGCTTCTCCTCCTGAGAATGTAGTTGAGGAAATTCCCAGAACATCATCGCCTGTGACTTCAAATGTTCCTCATACCCCTCCAGATTCAAGAACTCCTCCACCTCCTGTTCCCTCGTCACCTATTCCTACCACATGCATTCCTGCAGTCAAGATATCCCCTATCCTTGCAGCATCAACCCAACTTGATACTCCTTCAGTGAGAAGCATCCATACGGTTGATATACTGTCAAGCCCTCCATCGTCCATTCCTAGCTTGTCTTCGCGAACGTATGATATCACTTCTGAAAATGAATTCAATCATTTCATGAATGAGTCAATGCGTGATCAGCTCAATGTGTCAACTACAAGAGCAATGATGACAAACACTCACAATACCTATGGTAAGTTCAGATGTGACAATAACTTCAGAAGTAGCAATGGCGACTGAATTGACAGTAAATCCTGAAGTTCACACTTCTTTTCTTCCTCCTTGGCTAATATCTCAAGTGTCGAAGCGTAAAAAGTAAATGATTTCTCCGGAGGAGCTGGACCTTGAAGAGATAGTTCTTCCAAAAGCCAAAGGGAAGAAAAAGGAAAAGGTATACTCAAGGCTGAACGTTGATAAATCTGGCCACAAGTATGCTGAAATTGGCATACCACCGAATGAAGAAGGTGATGTCAATATGGAGGACTACACGGTAACAAAGGTCCAGCTTGGCAAGGTTACCAATGAAAGTGCAAAAGCCGATGTGCAAATCACTTTGGATATCTTGGCAGGAAGGCTGGATAAAGTAGAGCAAGCTCGTAACATGTACAAACAGAGGGCAGAGCATTATGCCACTGTTGTAAAGAGACTTTCCGGTTCTCCAAGTAATGCACAACCGCTGATAGTGGTAAATATTGAAGACCCAACTGTCAAGAAAGCTAAGAAGTTCGCCTCCAAAGGCAGGGTGTTATATGATTTTGTTGAGAAGATCATCGAACACGGATCTCGGATTATATTGGCGGCGGACGAGAAAAATACCTTGTTGGCCAAGCTCACCACAGAGTTTGATAAAGAAAAGAGTGTACTTTCCCAAGAGCGTAGAGACATGGAAAAATTCCTGTCGTCATGGTCGGAAATGAAACAGGTAAAGCTCAGCAAATTGGTGGAGGTCATGGTAATTCCTGACAAAGAAAAGTTTGTCGAGGTAAGAGAATCCTTGAAACACAGAATTCAAGTGGTTCAATCTCTCATAGAAGATCTTCACCAAGTATAGGAAGATGTCGATGGGCATCGCGCCATTCTTGAAAAAGGTATCAAAGAGTTTCCTGGTCAACTTCTTGAGGAAAATCGTATCTTCCTACCGGCCACAGAAATATCCTAGATCTTCAAGGAAGCCATCATGAATTTGATTGACAGTTCAGACTTCTCAGAAGCTTCGCTGAACATCATTTGTGATACAAGGCTCACATTGGACAACCTGAAGACGCATCTTGATAGGTGCAAGAAGGTTCACTCATCTGCCATGAGATCGATCATGAGAATTCACACCATTGTGGATTACACCGTTGGTCTAGATGAGAAGTTCGTGCAGGAGACTAGGAGAAATTTGAAGACTTCACAATGCAAAGCGAAACAGCCCCCTATTCTCCGTGTTAGACATTTCCTGCATCCCATTATGCATCTTGTAAATATTTCTCGACATTTTCGAATGTCTTTGTAAATTGTAATTACACCAAGTCCAAAGATGTAATATTTTGAAAACAAATTACACTGACTTTGGTCAAAGTTAGAGTGAGATCTCCTAAAATCGCTCACCTAACTTTCCTGATTTTCTCAATCTCTTTCCTTCTTTTGCTCATCCCTCTTTCTATATAATGTGAGGGATTTTCATTGTAATTTTATCCTTTAGTGTTTTGCAACGAAGTGCTGCCCTTTTTGAAACAAATTTGTGAAACTTTGCGTTCATGCTTTGTGAATGAGATTCGATTAATAAAGAAAAGGATTGCAAGCCAAACTTTGTGTTGGATTCGATACTTTTGGTGAGTTGATCTTATTTGGTGGTGATTAGCTTGAAGAATCTGAAGGACTCTAAGTAGTTTATGTAAACTTTGTGTTACATTTATTATTTAGATTGCATTTGTATTTCTGTTTATCATTTGGTTGAATGATCTACAAGACTTTGTGCTTGTAATTGTTCATGCTCTTGCATGTTCTGGTTGAATGATCTACAAGACTTTGTGCTTGTAATTATTCATGCTCTTGGATACTCTTGTCGAAGGATCTACAAGACTTTGTGCTTGTAATCGTTCGTGCTCTTTGATACTTTTGTTGGATGATCTACAATACTTTGTGCTTGTAATCGTTCGTGCTCTTTGATACTTTTGTTGGATGATCTACAATACTTTGTGCTTGTAATCGTTCATGCTGTTCGAGGAATTGCTGCGTCTAAGAAGACTTTGTGCTTCTAACGTGACAAACGGTACATCTGCACAGATCCAACATTGATAACGCTACGGAACGACTTTGTGCCTTCGTGAGATTTCCCTTTTTACTTTATTTATTTGTTATTAATCACTTCTGGTATCTCTACACTTCGCTTTGACGAGATAGAGATATTGGTATTATTGCTAGTTGTTAGTTTAAGGTTATCAAGAATTGTGAACTTCCAACGGTGAAGCATTGTAAACATCTTCTCTGAAAAAAGAGAGAAGGATGAATGTAACACACCCCCCCCACTTCGTAAGTTTCGTGTACATTTTGTGATTACTTGTTTGATTTACTATCGCTTCTGTTAGCAGTAAGAAGGGCACCTCCCCTTTCCGAGAGGAGAGATTCACATCTCACATAGCTGTGGCTGAAGTCCAAGTTGTGTAATCTATCGAAAAGTTGATTACATAATTTTCACCCAACAGACAACAAGAAATATGCAATGGACACCCCTCCATTAAGAAATATCATTTTTGATTTTCCATTTCTAATTTTTTTTTAAGGAATTTTTTCAACTTTTTACTTTTTTTGGATTTTTTAACATAAAAGAGATCTAACATATCTCTGATCTAGCATTTCAAAGTTCATATTGGTTCCATCTAGCTGAATTTCCCTACTTGTGAAAATAAACAACCTAATGTTTGGCCCTCCTAGTGCCAATTCTGTTGGTGTGCATTTTATTACCCACCAAACACAGAATAAAATGTCCAAATACACTCTATCCTCTCTTGAAAAACCACCGCGTATGCTAAGATCATATGGCGATTCCAAGGTTTCTTTTGTCAGGTCTTGACGTGTGGATAAGCTCAATGGGTGTTGTGATATGCTGGTAATATGCAAAGGGACTTACACTAGGCTCGTTCAATTCACAATGAAGGTATAGACAATGAAGATCTATTGTTTGGGTCTTGGATCATGGACTTAAAGAAAACTGAAAAAGAGATAAGGGTTTAGAAGTTCTAATCTACTCCTAAGAATTCAAGAGACGGTATGGACTTGATGGAACCAATAACATCACTTTGTTTTGCCACACTGAGGACAACTACACAAAGTGAGTGCAATCTACTAAGGGGTGTGCTTATGATTTTCACTTCGTGAATAACTACCATCAAACCGAACAATATTTATCTAGACAAAAGTGAAGCATCCACAATATAGGCTCAGGCTAACTTTACGCATTGAACAAAAATCATTCATTCAAAGAAAGTGTGAGCAAGAGTTTCACCAATCCATACTATCAAATATTTCATTCATCTAACATACATGAAATAAAATCTAAACTATGATGAGGGATAAGAACCATGCGAACTCCAAAATAATAGAGGTATTCACCATCAATTCAAACAATGTATTACTTATTACTTTGGCAGTTGTATGCATCAATTTACTTATCTCAACATGTTTTGCAACATGCTCCCATGTTTTACAAATGAGGGGGTGAGCTCAATTTATAGCCTCTTTGATTACAATTCAATGGCCAAGATTGATTTCAAATCAAAGGCCAAGATTAAAAAATAAAACCCTAATTAGGGTTTGTAACAACTAACTATCTCTCGACCAATGAAAAATTAACACTTGGGGACACTTGTCCTACTAAATATAAACCAATTCCATGGATAAGTCAGGTTCATTGAACCTAGACATGTTGACTTGGAACAATTTGATTGGTTGGAAGATGGTGAGGCCCCCACCTCAGTGTGTTGGATGTCCTCCTTGGTCACTTTGTTCTTTTTCCAAGTACTTGCCTTAGAATATTTTTCCTTGTCGACAACTCTGGCCTTTGCACTTGCATTTGAATCTTTGAGGTCTGGAAGTCTCCCCTTGAAGCAGATGTCTGGACTTAAAATTATTAAACTTTTATTTCCTGATTGCTTTGAGATTCCTTGAAGTGCCTTGAATTTGGAGAACTCCCCTGTGTTTTTGCCAAAATGGAGGAAATTGGAACTTTCTCTATGAAGTATTTTCCATACTTAGCCAAATTTTGGCTATTCAATCTCATTTTTTATTCAATATTTAGCGAAGATTTTGGCCATCTCCATGCTCGAATGAAATTTTCTAGTGGATTTTCCTTCAATTCAGAATTTGGCTTGTGCTAAGTAGGACAGACTCCATCCTTGGGAAAGGATTTTATTCATTTCCTCTTTACTTTTCCTCTTTATTCTTGTTCATTCTCCCTGTTTTCTTTCCAACACTTAGTCAAAATTTGATTCTTTTGTGGTAGGAAAATTCAACACTTAGCCATTTTTTTTGTTTCCTTTTGACAAATTTTTCCATGTTTGTTTCTAACCTTGCAGGACTTTGAATGATCTTAGACATTTTCCCAAGTGTCAAGGCGGAGCTCATTATTGTTTGGACATTTTGAATTTATAGCATGGCATACTTCACATTTTTCATGCCTTTTCATGGTGGAGTTCATTGTGTCTTGGGTACTGTTATTTTTGACCTAGGACGATTTCATCATTGGCAAGCCACTTTCCTTGCTAGCTAGGTAGACTTCATGATCAACAAGCCATTCTTGGGTGGACTTCGTACTTGGCAAGACATCTTCCTTCTGGGCTGTGTCTTGGACATCTTCAATTTAGCCTTAGCAAACTTCATGATTGGTTGGTCATGTCGGGTGGAGTTTTTTTTCTTAGGGAATTTTGAAATTTTATTCTCTAAAGTATCAACACTTAGCCAATTTTTTGAGTTTTTCTGCCCAAGGTGTCAACACTTAGCCAATTTTATGAGCTTTTATTCCCTCTCCTTTGCTAGGTAGACTTTAAGCTTGTTGGACATGCTACTAGGTTGGGCGGACTTGATGATTTGCTTGCCATCCTGTAGGGCGGACTTGACCTTCCTTTGGACAAGGCAGAATTCACATCTTTGCCAAGGCGGACTTCATCTTTGTCTGGACTATGTGTATTCTTTCTCTAGGTGGATTTTTCCTTTTTCTTGCCATCCACTCTTTGTTGGGCAGACTTTAGCTTGGCCTTGTCATTTTCGCGGACTTGGTAAACTTTATGCCAACTTATGTAGGGCGGACTTTGCCTACCTTTTGCCATGCTTTCCTTTTCTTGGGCGGACTTGCTCATGTGCATGCCATTGTGCAAGACAGACTTCATCTTCCCTTGGACATTTCCCCTTCAAGCTTGGGCAGACTTGCTCTTGAGTTGGACACTTTAACTTTGGGCGGACTTGACAACAGTTTGGACATAGCTTTTATTTCCCAAGCAAACTTTGCATCATCTTGGACATTTTCCTTGGGCGGACTTTGCTTCAGCCTTGCCATTTTCTCTTTCTTCCAAGTGAACTTTACCATGTGCTTGGCCATGTGCATGGAAAACTTTATTTGGTCTTTGACATTGTTTTCCCTTTGAGACTTAACCAAATCCATACTTAGCCAATTTCATGAGTCTTCCTTCCCTAAATGTCAATGCTTAGCAAAATTTTGAGTTTTCTTTCCTCCTCTTGGTTGGGCGGACTTTAAGACTTCCTTTTTGTATTCTCTTTTAGCATGGTGGACTTCACTAACACTTGGAGATTTTCTTTTTAGCCAAGGGTGGACTTTGCTTATGATTTGACATGCTTCCAAGTGGACTTCATCTCATGCTTGACATTTTTCCTTCCTAGCCAAGGGCGGACTTTACTTGTCTTGTGCCATCCTTTCTCAAGCTTGGGCGGACTTCATCTTCATCTTGCCATTCCTCATCTTCCTTCTTGGCTGGGCGGACTTGAAGGTTGGCTTGCCATGAATTTCATGTTGAATTTCTTGTCTACTTCTAGATCATCTGAACAAACCCTCGCCTTGGAGATTTTTTTCTTGCTTTTTATGATTTTTCCTTGCTTTTTAGTCTTGCAGGTGCAAAATTTTGATTCTGAAGATGAAAACGTTGACACCATGACCTGTGGGACCTTGACACTTTCTAAAAATAGAAATTACTAAAAATATAAAAAAGTAAAAATAAAAATTTCTAAAAATAATAAATGTCGGATTGGTCGAAAAATGCCAAAAATGGAGAAAGAAAAAAGCAAAAAAGCAAAATCCCTAAAAAGTAGGAAGTGTTAAAATTGAGTCAAAGCAATGGCATTCCTCGTCCTCCAGACCTTCGTAGCACTTTGACGCTGTCTATGCACTATATTGGGCTTGAATTCTCTAGTTGGCTCGGGTAACCACCTGAAAACTCTAACTCATTGTAAAAGAAAAATGGTGATTAGTAGTTGTGACGCTAAGGAAAAACCCCAAAAAGCAAAAAAGAAGGGGGTCCCCATTTGCAGTGGGGCGATGTGTGAAAATGTCACAACAGGTCCCCCTGCTTGCATTAGACATGATGAACAAACACCATCTTTAGCCCAATGTTAGCTTGGATCTGTCTAAGGAACTGATTCACTAGTTGATGAAATGAGAGGATAGAATTATCTGGTAAAGAACAATACGACTCAAGGGCAACATCCTTAAGGGATTGTGGAAAAATATTTGCAATCAATGCATCATGGTGGAAGAAGTTAGTGCACAATGCATTAAATGTTGACACAAGTGTCTAGAAAGGACTACAATGAAAGAATTGCTAGAACATAGGTTGAGTTGAAGAGGAGTTGGCGAAGTTCACTAGATGGTTCTGCATTCATCCCATGTTTTTTAATAAAGAATTTAAGATAGGATTAGAAGATTAGGTAGGAACAGAGGAACCAAACCCACCAGTACTCATACCGATAGATCGTCCGACTCCAGGACCAGTAGGGATTCCAATATTACCACCAAAAGTTGAGACATTAGGGGTGGAAGAACTGAAGCCTAAAGGAACCTTTTTTACTTTGAAAGTGCAAGTCTGCTCAAGTACCTAGATGGTGTTAGTTGAAGGACTCGTCTCGACCATATATACTAACAACTCAAGCATCAAGACTTCCATGTGTGGTGCAATGGTCTTAGAAACGACATCTTGGGAAACATCCAAGTTAGGATTATAGGTCGGGACATGGGTATCCACAATATTTATGAGACCTCATAGAATTTCTATACCTCTGCAATCCTTATTTGACATGGTTCTTAATCTGATGAAAATAATATAGGTTCTTGAGAAAGACTTTTATCTTTATCCAAATACCACTCAAACTCTTCAAGCCTTCTATCTAGGGAAAGAAATTGCTCTGCAAGGACCTCAAGAGCAACATCCTCCATAAAAGAAGTAGAAGGAGAAGCAGGGGGTGTAGGAATATGAGTAGCAGATTCCCCAAAAGGGTAAGTGAATCCAGTAGAAATCCTTGACCACTTTGACTAGAAGTGAGCTTCTTGGATTCCATTCTTATGTGCCAAAGAATTCTCCTAACAACAAATCTGGATGTCATAGATTGGGTCGTAAATCTCATAAATCTTCACGACTCATAAATATATAACACACCCAAGACCCAAGGGAAAAGTTTTCAACGCAAAAAAATGAAAAGGATATATTTCACATCGACTTCTCCAAAATGTAGAGGGGATTCACTACTCCCAAGTCTTTAGGACACAAAAGATCCTAAATGGAGAAAGTTTCCCTCAATTACCTAAGACTACTTAACAAGCTAAAAAAGAAGGGCAAATTGGACTGTAGTTTCTTTATGTTTATGATAGATGTCTCAGATTGTAGACCACATGGCTCTTAGCTAGAGGATGTGAGCATGTTAGGCGGATGTCAGTGTGATGTGATGACATCTCAAAGGCATGCATGCATCTTGTACAGACACAAAGATGGATTTATAGAATGAAACTCATAGGTTTTACTAACAACCCAAAAGTTTAACTTTGAATGTTTAACAGTGGAATGTAGATATAAATGAAACAACAATAAGAATATTATAACATAAAAATAAACTATTCTAATAGTGAAATGATGAAAGGAGAGAGGAAGAACACTATCATAGGTCCAACTCTCCAGTAAGCTCACCTTACAAATAGATTGCACCTACACACAAAGCAACGAGAAAATTTTGTGGCTGTGGTTTGGAGTCTGCCTTAGTTAGACCCCCACTTTGGTGTTTCCACCTCCACGGACAACCAATAGACCACAAGGTATAGAAATGATAAAGAAATTAGAGAGTATACACAAGAAAGTAGAGTGAAAAGACAACCTAGATGCTACTCTACAAATAGGATAATGCAAATAAGTAAATAGACAGATATTACCCTCCTTTCTACGTGCTTGAGTTGTCGACAAAGGAAGGCAGAGAGCAAGACAACCACACCAATGGAGTCAAGCTTCAACAACCTGCAATAACAATGGCGTAGGAGCAACAAAATGGTATAGAAGTCAAGTGAAGAGAACAAGAGAGTGAAGAATGAAGTGGTAGAAGCTAGAGAGAGTGAGGATGAATTAATAGAAATAAAGGAATGGAGTTCAAAAGGCTAATTTGGAGGTAAAGGTAGTTCCTAGATGGTCAATATTCACAAGGATGTTACAATTCATAGGCTGATAGGGAATCATAATGCCTCAACGTCCATTGACTTGAGAATCTTATGAAGATGAAAGCTCAACATGTAGACATTCGTGCAACGTGCAGGCATCCTCAACTGAAATCCCATCACCGATGAAAAACAACAAGGAAATGCATGCAAATCAAGTAAAATACAGTGAGTTTTTGCATTATTGAATTTGTAAGGCTAAAATGAAGTATTATAATGTGAAATTGCACTAGGTATAATTTATGCCATTACACAGGAATTGAATACCCATTATTAATCTCTTCTAATAATCAGTTGCATATGTCGAGGGAAATATTATTTTGTTTATGAATGTAAGATTCAGATTGCCAAAAAGAGAGTCTTCCTTAAGAAGATCAATGTTCATTTTAAACAAACCAGATTTTCTTATCTTATTAGCATCTAGGTTGTTTTTGATAATGATTTTAACCTCAATTGGATAATGTTCTGATAAAGATCTGGGCTCAAAATTAACACAATTTGAGTTGTTTTTTTATTCAAAACAAAATACTTCATCATTGACACAAAATCTATCCAATCTATAATAAATTCTATTATTTCCCATTTGATTATTATACCAAGCGAACTAGATAGTTTTTCTCTCTTTCTTTTTTCCTTACAAAGGGTCATAGAACTTAATTTTTTTTCATTTTGGACCAGAAAAAATATTCACTTCCTTTCCAAGACCAACTAGAACCTCCTTTATTGCCCTCCATTCCTTCCATAGTTCTTCAAAATTACTTCAAATAGAACAGTACCGACAATGAAGGCCATGAAAAATGACGTAGTAATGAATCTCACTAGAGTGAAGTTTGATAAACGAGCCCTAACTATGAATAATATAGATGATCCAGAGGTGATGATGATTGGGTTAAAAAAATTCTATACAAACAAAGAGAAATTTTGTTTCGACCATTGTAATC
This sequence comes from Sequoia sempervirens, assembly GCA_007258455.2. NCBI lineage: Eukaryota > Viridiplantae > Streptophyta > Pinopsida > Cupressales > Cupressaceae > Sequoia > Sequoia sempervirens. The sequence continues at coordinate 41,170 of VDFB02246242.1, forward strand.
CACATAGCTCACTAGATGGTGAAGAAGGGTGAAGATATTGATTTGAGTGAGCTCCGAAGACAACAATTGATGAAGAACCTATAGAAGACCAATGAATCAAGGTACCCCTTTTGGTATGGTACCCTATTTATTTGTTTGTTATTTTACTTTCTTACAGAGGTGCCAAGAGAAAAGAATATTGTATGGTTAGCTAATATTCTAGTTGTTATTCAAATAAGATATCATTTGAGATGGTTAGGAAAAATGAAAGAAAGGTACAAAATTCTGGAAAATGTAGTTGAAAAGTATAAGAAATATATAACCTTCATGGTTAGCAAAGATTACTGCTTGATGGAAGTAGTTGAACCCATAACAGTTTGGGTTCCAGAGCTTGGATATGAGGTAACTAGAACAGAGCTTATTGGTTTTGCAGAAGTTGTGTTTTGCAAACCAAGAGATCCATCTATGGATAGATTTGGCACATATGTAGATAAATCTAGTCAAGTAAATCTGGAAAATAAGGACATTGAGAATAATGTTGAGAAGATGAAAGCTCAGTTGAAGGAGATAGTGAACCCACCTAAAGGTTCTGCGGAGAAGTCCAAAGCCACAAATGTTGCTTTGCATGGTACTCCAAGTACAAGAACGTTAGTTAGGACCTCTACCCACTCTCCTACTATTCCCAAGTCTTCTGAAACACAACCTACAGGAAGTTCCAAGAAGAAAGCAACATCTAGTACCCCTGAAGCATAGAAGACTCCTAAGAGGAGAAGAAAAGAAAAGGATAATAGGGAGAAGTATATTAGCTGTGGAGAAGAAGAACAACAATAATAAGGACCCCAGTGGTTTTAGAAAAGAAGATCTCAAGTCTCTCAGGAAGAGACAAGTGCAAAGATAACAAAAGTTAATATAGTTGATAGTGAAAGTGAAGAAGACGTAGAGAAAGAAAAGAAAGGTTTTATTTTTTAGAGAAGCGGAAAGTGTTTAGAAGAAGGAGATAAATCTCCTAAAGGTGAAGGAAAGAAGAAAGAGACAGCCCCTCCGGCTAGGGATCATAGTCCAATAAAGTTTGAAGCTTTGTTTAGTAATATTGCAGAGTTTGGATCGCTAAAGGAAATTGCTGAAATGTTTGCAGAAGTAAATAATGTAGATAAGATAACAATGGAAGAGGTTAGTTTTAAGTACATGGTAAAATTTGACACTAGCCTAGATAAGATTGAAGATCGATTTCTTGATGATTTGAAGAATGTGTTGAACAAGATGCAAAGATAAAGGCATTTTCCTTGGAGAAGATTGGTTCTGGAACCTATGAAAATGGGGGAATGATGTATTTGCACCCACTTTCAAAGATGTTCCACTCAAGGATAATCCTAGAGATCTCAATGCAAAATAGAAAGAGATATTGCAATAGGGCTGTCCTAGGGATTGAAAATGATCTAATGAGGGGTTCATCACCAAGTGTAACCTGGAAAAGACAATGAAATGCAAGGTGCAAGATGAAATGCAAAACCCTAATCCAATATAATGACTTATAAAATGACCTAGAAATGTCAATAAAATAGAAAAAAAGAGCAGTGAGATGAATGGTGTGCACCTAGGAATCTGTAAGTGACTGGAAACAACTCTGAAACACTTGAAAATTTGACCTTTTGACCTACTTGGACTCATTCGCCATTCTGGGCGAATCAGTCCCAGTTCTAGATTTTGGTACAGGAGCAGGTTTCAAGCAAATGGGTATCCAAATTTGCAAAGATCTCTGAAAAACACCTATATTGAGACTCATTCACCCCTTGTGGCGAATGAGTGCAGTTTAAATTTTCTAGAAATTCAAAGTTTGAATCTGGTCTTCTCAGTCTGCCCAGTCTGCTCCTCCAGGTTCCTAGATCTGAAACTCTAATTTCGGGGCTGTCTATGACCTTTTAATGAAGATCATGACCTTGCAAATGGGGAGACAACTCCAACAAGAATGTAACCTAATCTTCAATGATCTTCAAGTCTTCAAAGCATCTAGATCTACAATTGCACAAAGAAAGATAGAGAAAGTTTTGATTGTTAGGGAATGGGGGTTTGCCTTGGGAAAACCCCGTTTAAGTAATTAAACCAAATGATCAAACAAGATAATGAAGCATGAACATGAAATAATGCAATTAGAACCTTGCCGTGATGATGGACCTTTAATTGCTGCAACAATTGATGAAGAATCTACCCTTGAATGCCTTAGAAATGATCTTGAATGTTGTCTAGATGATCTTGTGAATTCTTGGAGTGCTTAACTCTTGCTTGCTTGACTTGATAACATGAATGTATGATGAAATAATGATTTGAGAGCTCATTTATATTGTCAATCCACTCACATGACCATTAATTTGATCCCGAAGGCCAACATGGAAGAAATTTGAATTAAAAACCCACTTTTCCCACTCAAAACCTTGAAAATAACTCAAATAGGACTCATTCGCCAAGTTGAGCGAATGAGTCCCACCTGGATGGGACTCATTCGCCCAGAGTGGCGAATGGGTTCCACAGGGGCTATTTTACTAGCTAAAGTGTTGAGGAGTGAAGAAATTAAGCTTATATGTTGATATTGTTGGGTTTTTGATTAAAATATGCATTGGGATGCAAAATACGAGGTCATAGAGGCCTATGAATGATGATATAAAGGTTATAAATGCAAGGGGGGCCAAAAACCCAATGTGAAAGTGTAAATAAATACACTTTACAACACTAAATTAAGGTAGAATTGGGTCTATTTAGCTTAGAAGGGCCCTAAATCCCATGTGAAAGTGTAAAACACATTACAACACTAGATTGTGTCCATTTTAGGTTACAAGCCTCCCAAATTTAATGTGAAGATGTAAATAAATACATTTTACAACATTGTATTAAGGCAAAGTTACGTTTATTTAGCTTTAAAAGGAGCCCAAGATTGAATGTTGATGTGTAAAACACCTCACGACACTAGATCAAGGTGATATCAAGTCCAATTTGTGATTAATTATTCCCAAATCAAGCAAGGAAAAGTAAATTTTTTCTATTGTTCTAGGTTCTTTACTATCTCAAGAAGATAAATGCAAGTTATCTAAATTGTACAACAATAAATTCAGGACAGAGGAAAGAGTTAACACTCTTATGAGTAGAGACAAATATGATATTGAAAGGCTAAGGAATGAGACACTACCAAAGGTGGAAGAACTTGCTAAAGGGTTAGGAGTACCTCCGGATAGTGAAGATCAAATGCAACATAACACATCTATCCCAAAAAGCAATGAACTTGACAATGAACAACATGAGCATGTGCCCGAGGATGAGAATGTAAAAGAAGACATGGTAAAAAATGATACCCCTCTAGATGTGGAGAATATTGTTTAAGAAAAGAAAGATGGTAAACAAAGTGTCCTGAAGAAAGATGAAGCTCAAAAGGATCAGAATTTTCCCCCTTTGAATATGGAGAAAGAAGCGAAGTAGAGAGAAGAACATAAACAAGAAGTACCAAAGAAGATAAAGGCACAAGAAGAAGAAATCTTGCCTCCTCCAAATGGTGAGAAGTTTGCAGAAGAAGAAAAGAATGTTGAAGAATGTTTTGCTAGTGGAGATAAGGAGAAGAGTGAGAAGAAGGAAGGAGAAAGGGCTAAAACTATTGGAGAATCCTCCGGATCTTCTAGAGATTCTTTGAAACACTTATTGGACATGCAACTACAATTTGAACTAGTGGTTTTTGCACAACTCCTGCAAATTCCATTGCAACAAGGACAGATAGATATGGACAAGATTTCAACCATGCATAAGTTACAGCTTAGTGATGCTTTCGTTTCCTTTGCAAGGAATAAAATACTTCAAACACACTAGAAGAGTGTAGAGATGATAGAAGAAGCGGTAATGGTGTTGCAGGACAATGTTCCCAGAGCAACTATTTATAATTCCTTGTCCAGTGTACAAAATATAAAGTTGTTAGATTCCTTTAAGGAATATTCTATTGGTTTATAATAAAAATTGGAGAAGGAAATAGCAAAGAAGGTTAATGACAAGAGATTGATAGAGATTTATGATAAATATAGTGCAACACATGGAAGGTTACAAGGTAACTTGAAGGAAGTTCAAAAATTCTTGGAAGAAGCTAAAGTTTTGTTTCAGTTTTGATTGAAATGGCCTACTTCTACAAGGAGCATAAAAGATCAAATAGACTCAATTGAGTCATAAATTGCTCAGGCCTCAGGTGCATATGATCTAGGAAATGATATAGATGGTGCAACAAGGGCAACAATTGAAAATCTACATGGTTAGTTCTTTCTACTACAAGAATAAAAAGAGAAGATCATAATGAAGTACAATCAACTAAGAGATTTGGTAAGTGCAACACTAAAATACTTGAGTTTTAGCTATTGTAGAGAAGGTGACACAAAAGGATCCAGTGCCCAGCTCTTCAGAAGAAGGATAAGACCTCCATGTTCAGTATGAAAGTCATATTTCCTTGCTTTCCTTTACTAAGAAGGATTGTGAGGTAGCTAAGATAGACTGGGAGGCACTCCTTGCCAAAATGAAGGTGTCTAACAAGGGTATTTTACCCTCTAATAGTTGAAGGTGTACATTTCTATTTTGTTTATGAAGTTTTCTTATTTGAATGTATATATGTGGAAGTAGTTGATGGTGTTACAGTACATTTTTGGTAAATAACATTGTTAGGGGGGCCATTTTGATGCAAATATTTCTTAAAGGAGATATTTTTAGAAAAGTATGTTTAGTATAAGAGAGAAGTAAAAAAGGGGAGATACTCTCATGTATATATCAGTTATGGAGAGTGACATAGTGCACCCTTTTCCCTTGATGTTAAAGGGGGAGAATGTTTTGGGAGTAGTTTCAGTAGTTTTGAAAGTGAGAGTGTGTTTTCGTTGATGACAAAGGGGGAGATTGTTGGCAACATGAGGATGATGGTGCATCGATGCAGTATGATGTTTTCATATGTCAACCCATTGTAGAAATGTACAACTATTGGTTTGAAAAAGACCAAATGGTGTGGACAATTGGATGTCTCAGAGTCCAAATTTAGTGTTACAGTGAACCAATTTTGTGGTCCGCATTGCTTTGCTATGCAATATCTTGTCATGTGGTTTTAAGGTACTGATCATGTCTATTGAAGGTATTTAGATCCAAAGTTCCAAGGTTGTATTTCTTTCATAATTGAAGATAATGTTAACAAAATATAGGCTTTGTAATGTCATTGTTACTGGTACAAAGTGCATATTAGAATGCTCCGCATTCTACCCTAGATGAATATTATGCTTATACAGTTTTAAGAATTTTTAAAAAAATGTTAGAAGTATGTGTCCTCCAAGTGGAAAGTGTTTTGGTGGTCTGCATGTTGAGTTGTGAATGAATAGTTGGTTCATTCAGTTATTACTTCACCAGTTTTGCTATGTGGTGCCAACATAATGATTTTGGAGCTGTGTGGAGTTGAAGTATGTATGGAGTGGATTTATGGGAGTGATTATAGGTCATGCCAACCAATTTTGGTGTTGTACACATTTTTGTTTATTCTGTAAGGTGTGTGTGTTAAAGTTTTGATCTGACAGGTTATGCGGTACATGGTTCATGTAATTAGGCTGACCTAATTGATATTTTGGTTGGTTACAGTATATATGCAAGGTTGATTCATTGTGCAAATGATGAGGGGTGCGTGTGTAGAGTGTGTGCATGAAATCTATAGTGTGAAGTGTGAAAGATGTAGTGGTGAAGTATGAAGTGTGTTAAGTCAATTTTCATAGCTTAATTGGAACTATATCTTTGGCATGTTGTAGATGCATTATTAGCAATTCATTTTGGCAGTGAGCCACCCTTTCCTCTATCTTTTTCTATTCTAGGTAGTGAGCCATTCTTTCTTTTTGGACAGTGAGTCCTTGGAAAATGAGTCCAGCATTTTGTAATCTCTATTGTAAGTGGTTATAATACATTGTGAGCTAATCCTCATCATGGTTTTTCCCTTTCAAGGGTTTTCCAAATAAATTGGGTGTTCTTGTGTTCTTTGATGTGATGCATGTTTTATATGTTCCTTTATATTAGTGTAAGTTTAATGTGATGCTTTGAATGGATGTTTAAATTGATGAAGTCAATGATTTTTAGTGAATACTGATTCACACCCCTCTCAGTATTCTAGGTGTTTAACAAAAGTATCCACCAAAGATCCAACGTAATCTAGGGAGATTGCAGTAGATCCATTTCAAGACTATAATTCTATCCCTACAGTCCTTAGGAGCTGTGACATAGATTTTTGGATCCAATGGACTCTCTGACACTTATAGGGTTTTTCACCTAAAAAGAGATAGATTAGATCCCAAAATGCTTATGTAACACTCAAATTAGGATGTATGCAATGTGATATGATGTAAATGATCTTAACTAAATGCAACAATGAACTAAAAACAAATGCAAAGCTAAACCAAAATGAATGAAACTTAAAGTGTGCACCTAGAACTTTGAAGGAGATTGGAAATTGCTTCTGAAATGTTCTTGATGCTAAAATTTAGGCCTGGAGGGACTCATTCGACATTCTGGACGAATCAGTCCCAGTTCTATAAAACTGAACCGGATCCCGTTTCAGACAAAAAGGTATCCAAAAATACAAAAAACCAAAAACTGACCCTGGAGTGGGACTTGTTGTGACCTTTTCACACATCGCCCCATTCAAAATGGGGACCCCCTAAATTTTTTGCTTCATTTGGGTCTTTCGGCTTGGGTCTTTTGGTCTGTCTCTTTCTGTCGTTCTTTCGTCTGGTGATGTACTTACCATTTGATCTAGGTTTGAATTTTGTCCAAGTCTGGAGCGTTTTCTAATGAATTGGGCTTTACATTCTTCAGACAACTTTGAGGTCAAATTGAGTTGGCTAATCAATTTATGAGCTTAGCACTGTTGATAGGATACTTCGAGCAGGCTCCCTCTGAATTTTCACTGAATTTTGACAATTTTCTATTTTTAGTAAGTGCCCATTTGGAGTCTATTTTCTTGAGATTTTCAAATTCTGACAACTACACTGCACTTTGAACACTAAGAACTCACCACTTGCAAAATTTGAACTGAAATAGACAACGTGCTATTTTTAGCAATTCGGCCTTCGAGGCCTATTTTTGGGGTTTGCATGGTGGATTTTTAGATGCATTTCTAAAGATATTTTGTGGGTTTTTCAAGACCTTCGCAGTGGTATGACATGCGAAACAAGACGATGACTTTCAGTACTTAGCCTTCGGAGGCTATTTTTGGGGTTTGCATGGTGGATTTTCAGATGCATGTCTAAAGATTATTTGTGGGTTTTTCAAGACCTTCGCAGTGATATGACATGCGAAACAAGACAATGACTTTCAGTATTTAGCCTTTGGAGGCTATTTTTAGGGTTTGCATGCAAGTTTTCTCAGCGCATGTCAGCATTATCTTTCTGGGTTTTCCGAGAGCTTCACAACGAGGTAACATGCAAGTGGAACTGGTCACTTTTCTAAAACTTACTATTTTTAGCCAATGCTTGCATGTTGATGATTTTTTTGGGTTTTTCAAGATCTCTCGGGCAGTGTGACATGCAAACTCATCCAACAGCTGGTTGGTCACTTTTTCAACCACTTACTATTTTTAGCAAATTCACTTCGGTAGCTGCCCAACACTTCAG
>VDFB02246243.1:0-11304 GCA_007258455.2 Sequoia sempervirens
TATCATATGGTACTAATATATCTCGATAAACTAGATGTATCTATGTATAAGAACCTATAATTTTTAGCTGAAATGCTGAAAAAAGGGGAACTTATCCTTTGGAGATTTGCATTCTTTAAGATCTCACACCTTTTTCCTATTTCAGTAAATGTGGGGATTAGAAATGGTATGATTGTGGGAGTGTTAGATAGACTTGGACAGGATATGTGATTGAATTACAACCTAAAAGGCGAGTCAACCACCCCTTGACCAAATCTAGGATTAGTTTACAAATGAAATGCAATGATCTACTAGCCTAATGCTGTAAATTTTAGTTCTGATGCAAATACACTAAACAAAGAAAGTGGTCTTGTGCAAGAACATGGGGGTCCAAACTAGGCCCTTAAGAGATAATGAAAATTCAGAAAAATAAAGTTAGACAACTTGACATAAAAAATTGATTAGGTTATTAACATAATTTGAAAAATATGTGCAATGTCATAAAATTGCACCCCTTGCAATTTCACATACATTTTTGTATCTTCTTTAGTGTCGATTCTCTTAGCACTTGTGTAGGCTCATTTTATCCCCTGCATTAGCCTTTTTTTTCCCTCTTAAGATGCTCAAGACCCCTTTTTAGGAGCTACCTTGTGCTTTTCTCATTCTCATAATTTTGTAATGTGATATGTCTAGACACTAGTGCATTGAGTGCAAATGTTTGTGCACTGTGCTAGCATCTCATGACATTTCGACATTCAAACCACTGTTTTCAAGTGCATTTCCACTTGTCAGCTACTTTTGTCAGTGGTAATGGCCTGGGATGCCTTGTAACAACTCAGGAACCTTTTTTTCCCTCCTCTCATCTCTTTTAAATCCATCTCTTTAATTCTATTACTCTCTCCAACATTTTTCTTTCTAGCTTCTTGGATTCTCTCTTGAATTCTCTTCTCCTCCCTTTGATGTCATCTTGTCTTTCTCTCTTGATATCTTACTTGTACAAGCTCTCTACAACTTGCTACAATAGCATTTTCAAAAGCCCTCATAACACTCTTTGTAACTCTCTTTTCTCACATAGCTTTGTCTCTCTCCTTGGCTTCCTCAAGCCTTGCAGGTGATATCTATCTTGTGCCTTGTATCTTTGAACATCTTACGATTTATCACATCCCCTATCTATTGCATCTCTATATCATGATACAGGTTCTCCTCCTTGAGCAAGGTTTGCTTTTATCACTCTTTCATTCATTTTATTTCTACTTATTATTCCTCTTTATCTATCTAGATTTTTGTGGAGGTGGGAACACTGAAATGGGGGTTTGACATAGGCAAGCCCCTAAACAACCTTGACATTTTTCCCTCAATCTTATGTATGGAGGTGTTGAACATATCTACTTGCTAGAGGCTTCATCACTTGGGCTATTGTAAGTATTCTCTTTCTCTCCCTCTCTCACTTTATCATTTAAGTTCTACTAAGTTTAGTTTACTTTATTTTAGCTTTGCCATTCTCTCATACTTTCTCACATTCTAGGATTTCTTAGTAGTTAGAGCAGAAGTAGTCACTCTGTTGTTTTCTATGACATTCTCTATTTTTCATCCATACAAGATGCCAGGGAACCTTTGGGACTCTATCACGCCATGCTATCATCCATTTTCCACATTGACGTCCTTTGGTCAAAAGCTTGCTAGTCTATCCAAAAAATCTATGTGACCCACTCTTTTTTATTCTGGAACTCTCACCTTTTTACCCTTTCAATTGATAATTATTCCTTGAGGTATTTTAGGGTAGTTCATTCCCTGGGAGTCTCTTGAGGATAAACAGACTCATGAGCAGTGAATCCCTCTTCTCTACATTTTGGTGAACCCGACATGAACACCCCTTCCATAAAAAAAAATGACAAATCAAAGATTTATCCTTCCAAAAATAATTTTTTTGGGTAGTGCCCCAAATCCCATTCCATACCATCAAAGTAGAAGTAATGCATTGGCCTTTAGTCAGCTTGTTTATTTAATATTTATTAGATTTAGCTGACTACTTTCAAAATGAATTTAATATCCCGTTTTATTAGTTTAATTTCTAATTTTATTCAAAGCGTTAATGATGTTCCATTCCATGCATGTGATTGTGAGTTGGCTTTACCCATGTCACTCGGTATCCTTGATATTTCTCATGAAATTCCTCCTTCTTTAGGGGATATTTTGTTGTAAGAAGATGAAATCATTGATACTTTTCTTAATATTACTCTACCTTCTCTTCATTCCAATGCACTCTCTTCTAGAGATGTTGCATTATTAAATGATGTTCCTCTCACATCAGATCATCCAATGATAGATGTTGAGCTTATTTCTTCAAATGATTCATCTATAAGTTGTAAGGAATCTGTAAATATCATCTATGTTTCTGTTGCCCTCCAAATACTTGAGACACTAGTAATTTGTCTGATGATGGCTAGTCCTTCTCCTATAATATTTTTTTTATTAATGGTGTTCCATTTAACAATGATTCTCTTGATCATTGTAAGGCTCCCTCTTATAGAGTGGTAGCCCATCGTTATAATACTAGAAGGAATAAGCAAAATGTTAATCAACATATTTATTTACCACCTTCTCAACCAAGTCTTTCTTAAGCATCTAAACCTACGACTAAAGCACCTAGTGATTACGATCTTGTCGAGCAACTCAATGTTACTCCAACTAAGATCTCACTTGTGGGACTTGCTTCAGTTTGCTCTGATTTATCAAGATAAGCTTCAAGAATCCTTGCAAAGGATTATCTTTCCTTCTTCCACTAGACTAATGGATGTTAATGCATTGATAGCTCATATTCATGTGGATTCACCAAAAATTACATTCTATCCACAAGAACTCTTGCCTCCAAAAGTGCAAAAGTAGGCAGATCCTCTAATAATCTAGTTAGTATTAATTGAAACCTAGAAAATGGTGGTTGGATTTATATTTTAGGACACACAACCACCGATTTTCCACAAGTTTCACTCAAAGAAACTTTAGAGATCTCAATCCAAGGATAAAATGAAGGAAAGAGATTGGAAATAAGGTTTCCAAGGGTGTGATTAAAGACTGGAAGGGGGTTCACCACCAAGCTAGGGCTTGGAAAGACAAGGAATGTAAGTGATATGCAAGACTAGACTATATGACCCTAGATTATGAACTAAAATGTGAGGAATAAAAGACTAAGAAAGTATTGGTGCACTTGGAAGAAAGATGTGATAAAAAAACTTCGAAACAAATTCTATTGTTTTGATACACCCAATGGGACTCATATGCTAGTCAAGGCGATTTAGTCCCTGACTAGGGTTTTTATGCAAAAATTGGAATCTTATAGTGACTGATCCAAATCCATTGAAATATGGAAAAAGCACTGTACCAGGACTTATAAACCACAAGTGGCATATTAGTCTTGTTCTATTTTTTCAAAAGTTCAAGATCTGAATCTGTTCTCCTATCTCTGATCTTTCTTCCAAATTTTGTTTCCAGGTCTGATACTCTAAATTAGGACCTGTAGGTGACTTTCCATGAAGATGACAAATTGGTAACAACTTGGACAACTTTCTTCAATCTTGCAACTTTGTCTTTAAAGGATAAGCCTGAAGCACCTAGATATACAATCACACATGTAGAGAGAGAAAAAAAACTTGTTGATTGTTAGGGAATAGGGGTTTTCCTTGGTCACACCCTGTTTAGGTAATTAAACCTTATGATGAAATAATGAAACATGAATCATGAATCATGAAACATGAACAATGATACCTTGAATGATGTCTTGAAATATATAAATCAACAATCTGACATGAAGTGGCCATGTAGAATGCAGATCTTAATCTTGAATTGGATATGGGACAATGCTTAACTTGGATCTTCAATGCTACATCAACAACATTAGCTCAACAACATGCTTGATGCATTATGCCTCTGACATGATGATAGATCTTGAATTGCTACAACAAATGATGAAGAAATATTCCCTTGAATTCTTTAGAAATGCTCTTGAATTCCCTTGAATACTCTTATGAACTCTTGTGAAAGTGCTCTTGATTGCTTATCAAATTCTAGAATTGCTTAGATGTTGAAATGATGAAACAACCTTGTATTTACGCTTATTTTTGCTAAATTTCTCAAAATTACAACACTACAAGCCGACATCAAATCTAGGAAGATCAAATATTTCCAAGAATTGAAATCAAAATAGGTCTTGATTAAAGCAAGAATCATATGCCCAAGGTGGCATATGAGTCCAAGTGGCTCAAAATTGGGGAACAAACTCCAAGAAGTGTCCTCTATAATGTGAAACTTAAAATCAGGTCCTAAGGCCTAGGTGGGACTTATATGCCCAAGGTGGCATATGAGTCCCAGATCACCAAATTTGGATCACATGACCCAAAATTGGGTATTGGCAGGATCATGATGGCTCAAAAAGTGGTGATATGTAAGTGATATGATGGCCCATGTGGTTGACAACTTTTTTTTTACCCAAAATTAATGAAACAAAAGGTTTTCAAGGAGATTCTTAGCTTTTACCAATATAGAACACTTTACTTTAATTTATTAAATAATTATTATTCATTTTTCTATTTGAATTACAACTAAGCCACGATTGATGGTGATTAAAAACATCTATAGCTTTCAAATGGTATCATTTTTTGAATTTGAAACATTTGTCACATTCTATGCTTAACATACTATAAGATTAAAAAAAAGTGAATTTCATGAAGTTTTGACAAAGTTAAGGTGGTCAAACATCAATTATTTATATTTTTTAAAAGTTGTAAGGGTATGTCCACGATCATCATGGGAAAGATAGGCCCTTAAGTGTGAAAATTCAAAAATTAGGGTTAGGCAACTTGACCTAAAATTTTGAATAATTTATCTATATTATTTCAAAAATATGTAAGAATAGAATCTGTAAAAAATTGAATGTAGTTTCTAAACTACTAGGTATATTTTAAAAAATAAAAAATCTATTTCATGAAATTTTGAAATTTCAATGCAGTAGTACTTAAATTTTAGTGAAAAAATAAGAAGTAGGTGTTTATTAGAATACCCTAACCCACAATAAAATAATAATATTTTTATAATATTTTAGATATAATGCGAAACTCATACTCGATGTGATGCATATTTTTTTGTAATTATTTTACATGTAAATAACTAATTATGAGTTTGTTTTATTACAAATTTTAAAAAACATAAAAAACTTGTTTTTCTAACTTTATACTTGAGTCAAAACCTCAGAATTCAATTTTTCCTTTTTAAATCCTATAGTATGTGAAGCATCATAGAGAGTGTGACATGTTTCAAATTCAAAAATGTGAAATCTTAGTTTGAAAGCTATAGGTGTTTCTATCAATATCAATCGAGGGACTTCAAGTCGTAATTAAAATAGAAAATAGATAATAATTGTTGTAAATTTAGAGTAAAGCATAATTATATTGGTGGAAGAATTTGGAAATATCCTTTGAAACCCTTTTCGTTTATCATTTTTGGGTAAAAAATTAATCCACCATAGACCCATCCTTTATCCTTACATACTCGCCCACTTTTGGCCCATCATGATCTGCACATACTGTAATAAAAATCATAATTAATTAGTTACTTGGAAAAAAATTACAAAAAAATATGCATCACATTGTGACATAAGTCCTCTACTTATATCTAAAATCTTATAAAAAAATATTATCATTTTATTGTGGTTAGAATGGTCAGATAGACACCTACTTATTTTTTCCTTCCAAAATTTAAAGTACTAAAAACAAAATTTCAAATTTTCACCAAATAGATTTATTTAAAAAAAAAAATAAACCTAGGAGTTTAGAAACTACATTCAATTTGCTCTGATCTGATTCTATTCTTACATATTTTTGAAATAATATAGATAACTTATTCACACATCCTAAACTACATTTTTCCATTATAGGCATCAATTTCATTATCATTATTTAATTTCACCTCTTTAATTACATCATTAACCCTATTTTTCTCCATTGATCTTGATATTTCATTGTTGAATCTCGATCATTCATCTAAAAAATCATAAATCTATAAAACAACCTTCATCCTTCTCATAAAAAAGCTAGAGAACTTGTAGAAAGGTCATGTTAAATTGAGTATTGAAGCAAATTGAGAAAACATATACTTGTATACAAGATCATCATTGTTATCACGCTTTTGCAAACATGGATGCTTCATGTTAAATCAAGCAATCCAACATCCATATTCAATATGAATACACTCAACCATGGGATGGTATGATTGTAGTTTTAGAATTCATTACATGTGTTTCATTTTTTTATGTTAAGGTCTTGCTTGTTTGGATTCTTAACCTTTGCAATTACATTTCATGGGTAAGTGGGTCTTGTTATCTTATTTTGAATTGATTTTAATTCATTTCATTATTACTAAATTTGTTGATCCATATTCCCCTTAAACATTCTGGCACACCTGGTGGGACCTAGGTCCTTAACTTTGATGTTTTTGTTAAGTTTTGTGAGTAGTTGCAAGTTCTAGGTTACTGATGTCTTTTGTAGGAATCACTTTTTCTAACTAGGATGTTATTTCCTTCATATTTGAATGTGATCATTGCTATTTTTTTTCTTTGGTTGTCCTAAATCTAGTCACTATCGACTTAGATATAGCTGCTACTATAAAGAAATATTGCTATTTTCCTTTCTGTTTTGCAGGTTTCTAAGTGTGTATGACTATCATCCTAAACAAAGGCACTATTATACTATTTTCCTATCAGTATCATTTAAAAGTCATAGTTGTACTAGGTATAGAGTCACTATTATAGGTAACAAGGTTGCTATTGTATTGCTATTTGGGTTTGTATTAGTTTTGCAAACTTTCTTGGATTTGTAGTGTATCTAACACTAACTACTTATCTTTTGTTGTGTTTTGTGAGATTGTGTAACATTGTTGGTGCAATCCTTGTAGGGTCATGGCATATTCTTGTTGAAAAAACTAATCATTTTTCTTGTAGGGTTGACGAATGGTCCAAGACTCTTAATATTCAAGCATTTGTTTGGATTTTTTTAAGTCTAAACATTTACATTTGGTGCTTTAAAATGAATTCATCTTCCCTTGGAAGACTAGAACAAAATAATATTACAACTTGAATTATTTGATTTGGTGCAGTACAATTTACCTACACTCTTCACATTTCATCTTGGTGCACTAAAATTGAATAATACAACTTGAACACTTTGATTTGGTGCTTTAAAATTTACCTACAATCTTCACATTTCATTGTGGTGTCTAGAAATTGAACATTTCATTTGGGCTTAAAATATGATTGCAATGATAACAAATTGGTTTATGGCATTTTGTATGAATGTTTGAAGTCTCAAATATTTGATGTTGGTGCTTTTAAAACATGAATTATTATCTATAATGCCTCATTTGGGCTTAAAATCAAATTACAATAAATTTTCCACTATGTCTATCATTATTAGCAAGCCAAGTGTGTATCCTCACCCCTACATATTTTAATGATCCTAGGTAAGAAACACTTTGGTCTCTTTGCATTGTTTTACATCATTCCCTTTTAGATTGCGCCTACCTATGAGACACATCCGAAAAGGAAAACTCAAAGGCAACTAAAAGTGGGTTTTCCCTTGAACCACTATATAAATATCTTAAAGTGAAAGCTATGATTTAACTAACGAGTACCTTTCCGACAATGCCATTTAGAAAGGGGAGGTATACAAGTGGTATATAGTTCCCATAGTAGGATTGGTTAAAGCCTTAATTGGCTTACTAGATGCTAGCAAGGCATCAATTCCTCGAGCAACGACTAAACACCTTATTATAGTTACCCACCTTATTGATTGATCATGTATTGGTGACATTTTAAGTGGAAGGGATGTGTACTATAACCTGAAGTTCTTACTCACCATATGAGCTCCCTTGAGATGAGACAAAAATCATTGGCTTACATTAAGCTACGTATAGCTTTTTGAGGAAATGGTGATTTTTGTTATCCTTCCATGCCAAGAGGCCCCTATCTATCTGGTCTCTCAAAGAATAAAGTGTATATATCCCTTTGGGTGTCCCTACCCTTGAGTTGAAGGAGATTCCAAGTTGTGGGTCTAAAACTATTACCATAGGATTTGACATTAGGGATAAAAATGCTTGAAATATTTTCGATGTGTTATTACTAGTGTAAATTTGGTTGATTTTGGCCTATCAACATTCAAAACATTACAATTGATTCATACACTTTTTTTTTGTGTCTTGTCACTTGTATTTTAAAAATATTATCTTAGATAGATTGGACCAAACAAACATCAAAACTTGCAAACTTATCAAACAAACTTCCATCAGAAAACTGGAAACTATTGAACTAGAGTTGCTACTATCAAGTTTTGCCACTAGTGTCTTAGAACTTTACCACTATCATTCTAGAGTATTACCATAGTTAACCTAAAATTTTCTCACTATTGTGTATTTTATTGCTATTGTTATCATTGGTTGGATGAGAGTTAAAGTGCCAAAATAGAGTTGTTTCTCTAAAATTTGTCATAGTTTTCCTAAAATAGAACCACTATTGTCCAAAATTCTTGCTACTATTGTCTTGGACAAAAGCCACTATTTTCCTCCTTATTGGCATATCTCATAATTTATCAAAAAATTATTTCAAAAAATTGGCCTAAAATTTTTATTCAGTTATTAGAGAGCATTATCATCATTGGACCTATCAGTTACAATACAACATTACCATCCTACACTTTGGACTTGGTTTACATAGGATTTGTAGCTATCATATTTTGGACACAACATCAAAATCAAACTTGCACCATAACCTATTAACATCCTTCAACATCACTATTAGAAACCAAACATCAACCTAGCATTGGATATGTATTGAACACAAGAAATCAAACCATCATCTTGCTATTGTTTTTCAACATCCTTTACTGGCAACCTCATAGCTAGTTCAAATAAAGAAATCACCATATCCTTTAAAACATAGCAAAACATCGATTTGAGTCTTGTGAACCTTTACATTCTAAACTAGCATCAAATTAAAACATCAAACTCATACTCTTATCTTAGGGTTTGAACATCCAACATCATAATGTCATTTATCAAACAACATCCAAAATCGGCTCATCTCCTCATCATAGGGTTGAGTAGCAAAATGTTACCATCCAATATCAAACTTGATCATCCAACTATCCCAACATCAATCCATAACAAACAACCAACTACCTTTGTCTAAAAGTTATACACACATCCCCTTTGTACATTATTTTATCAAACAAAATATTAAAACAAAATGTCATTCCATTTCCATAAATTATTATCTCAAACTTACCAAGGATTTTTGAGTTCATTTATGACTACAACGAGATCTCAATATAAAAAGAACATGGAAGCCAACAAAATAAGTCCTAGTGTACCAAACACCAATACCACCAACGAGGAATCTCAACCATGAAGTTATCATCCTAAGACATACTCAACTCCTCCAACACAACCAACGTTCCAAGTTTAGCCAAATCCACCACCTAGTGATGCTAACATACGCCTTAAACATCAAGACATATTTGCTAGAAAATAAAATCAGCCTCCTAATCCTATAGATATGATCATAGAGGAGTATGATAGTGATGAGGAAATCAATGAATAAGTACTTTTAGAGCACTCTAAAGATCCAAAAATTTAAAAACTAATGAAAAAATTGATTGGGAAGGATCCAAACACATATTTCCTCAAACTAGCACAAAGTGGTTCTAGGCTACCTACCAACTTTAACATTGAAATTCTTGAGGATCCCAATCTCATTCCTTTGGGAGACTAATCAGTGGTAAGACAAATACACAAAGAAATGGTGGATCCCAAGATACCACCATTGTTCTCAAAAGAACATACCAATGATCAATCATTCCCACAAAATGTAGAAAATCCATTATACAGACATCCCTCACAAATTGAACAAGATGTGGTAGCTCAACATACTCAAGAAAATCCAAACCTCTTGATAATTCAAAACATGCCACCAACTAATACAATGGGACCCAAATTATATGAGACATCTTGGAACACTCAACAACAAGGTCTCATTATTAATATACAAAACATGGGAAATATTCCACCATGGCAACCACAACATGTAGTGAACCAACAAGGTAACCATTTGCAACCACCACTACATGCTAACAACCCACCTCAAGGGAAACACATGTATCAAGAACCACCCCAAGGTCAAAGCATGTACCAAGAAAATTTTCAAAATCAAACTCAATACATGCATCAACAATAATACTATGATCCTAACATGCAAAATAAATATGGATCATTGTCTACCCAAAATCCTCAACGTCAAACTTTGTTGTAGAAAATTGGACCCTCTTGAGAAAAGAGACAATTTCATGCATAATTGGACCCACTTTTGAGTCCCTACACATCATTCACCCTTTAAAACAACATTTATAGGCCCCTTACACCCATTAATTTTGATCTTGAAGCTCTTTTTAATTGAGAAATCACATAAAACCCAACAAACAACATTTAATTATATCATATACCGATAACCCACCTTCAAATAGCAATAGTGGGACCCATTCACCACCTTGGGTGAATGAGTCCCCTCTGGTGGGACCCATTCACCAAGGGTGGTGAATGATTCCCATTTGAGGGAAAATTCAAATTTAAGTAGTAATTTAATCAATTTAACTTTAATTTCTGGTGAATGTCGGCCTCTTAGGTCTAATTAACGAGAAAATACAATGTTGTTGCTTATAAATACTCATTTCAAGTCATTTCACTCATCTTTTTATCATCTTTTCTTATCTTTTATCATTCCTCAAGAGCAATTCATAATGTCAAGTCTTCCACAACAAGTTTAATTAGAAAAATTTGAAGTTTTAGGGCAGAAAACTAGGGTTTTTGCAGGTCTTGAAGCTCACTTCTTTTGTCAAGATCCAACACTGCAAAAGATTGATGATGGATGCCTATGGTGAATCATGAAGAAATATAGGGTGAAGAAGTACAACTAGCCACCAAATCAAACCAAAGGACTTGGTTTCCTATTGATTCCATCTTCCATTTTCATTCTATTTGTAGATTAAGGGTATGTGCAGGATCATGATGGGCCAAAGTGGTGATATGATGGGTATGTGGCTGATGACTTTTACCCAAGGTGATGAAATGAAAAGGGTTTTTAAGGATATTCTTAGCTTTCTACTGATATAAATTATTCTTTACTTTGAATTTAATAAGTAATTATTATTCATTTTCTATTCAAATTATGACTAAAGTCCTGATTGATAGGCTGATTGAAAAGTATCTATAGCTTTCAAATAGTATCACATT
>VDFB02246246.1:0-15390 GCA_007258455.2 Sequoia sempervirens
AGACCTGGAAAGAGAAGCTAGAGTCACGTTCATGCTCCTTTAAAAACAGCAATGTTCCTCTTGAAAGGCAGCGATCAAAACTCAAGCTCTTGTCTTCAAATTGCCTCATTCACCAATGCCTATACCACCTTTTTCCAACACCAAAAAACCAAATATTGAAAACCCCACAAGTGCTGCTCAAAACAGGGTTTTCTGACAGCAAAGGGCATCCTTCCTTGATGGTTTGATCTGCTCCATAAATTCATAGGCTTTGCCAAAAATTTCAATCTTGTGCTTGAAATAATTGTCTTGGAAAAACCCTTCCTTTTAACCAATACCCATTTGAATTCTTCAAGGTGCCTTAGAGTTATGAGCAAAATGTGAGTTCTGACCCAGAAAAGCAAAGCTCAAGAAATGAAGCTAATCACTCCAAAAATTCACCAATCACTCCAAAACTGAAAGCAAGCCAAAACTCTTAAAATACTGCAAAAATCTTCATCATTTCATTCACCAAGATCAATCCCATGAAGCTCCTATAAATATCAATTGATTATAAACTCCAATATCTGATTAGGGTGGATATTTCACCACTGAAACCAGCCAATACGATGGAGGGTTTTCGTCCTCACAACACAGCCCAGGCAACCAGAAGACAATCCGGTAGTATTTTAGTATGTTGTCAAAATCTGGATAATGTAAATGAGAGCCAAACTACAGATTATAAAGCTAGGGTGATGGACTCCAAAAACCACTTAATTCTAGCACAAAAACCAACGCCATTCTCCCTTTTGAAATATTTAACATTTTAAAATATCAATCTCGTCCTCCTTATGGTGTCCATTTTCAAGGAGGCAATAAAAATAATAATTAAGCTTTTAAAAACAACTTGAAGTTGTTTCATTAGGCACAAGGTACACTTCAATGACCACTTTTCCCCTTAATATGAGTTTATAATATAACTTTATAAAATACTTAAGTGGTCGAATAAAGCAAGTATTAAACTACAACCATAGGCTCTCCAACAAAAGAATTGATAAATATTATTGCTGCGTGAACACTGCCCTGGGACCAACTCCCCCAAAGGTGACTTACTATAAATAGCACTGCTATAAATAGTAAGTGTATGTTGAACACCCCAAACTACGCGAAACAAAGGACCAATAAGGAAATTGTGACCAATTGAAGATAGCAACAACAATACTGACCACTGCTATAAATAGAAACCCCCAAACTGAATTGCTAAAAATAGCACCTACTATAAAGTTATAAACAGTGTATTGCTAAAAATAGTAAGTGACTCCAAATGCATTTTGAGCACAAACCGGGTAGCCGTTGCAACTTACAAAAAATAGTAAGTCCAGAAAAGGTTGTCAGATACAGATGCATGTCATACCATTGTGAAGCTCTCTGAAAACCCAGAAAGAATCCATAAACCAAACTGCAAAACTGCAACATGCAAAACCCCTGAATCCACAACCGAAGCCTCCAAACACCTTGAAACCCTAATTCTACATCTGATTGGCCTATGAGCGTTTGGGAATAGGCTAACTGTCACTGGAAAGCATAGTGCTAAAAATGGGGACATTACATGGTTGAAGTTTGAATGATCTCTAGGCTGATAATTTATGAAGGATCACATGCTCAAAATACTGGATTGTTGCCTCTCGGGTTGATTCCCTTGAGCTGAAGAAATTGTTACTTCATTTTGATAGCTTGAGCATGTGCTTGTCATGACCTATATTTGCTTCATCCTATGAAGACTTTGTCATAGACTGTTGGCTTTGGACAATGTGGACTTGTGAAGAATGACTGATTTTAAACACATTTTTTGCTAGGAGTTGAGGTACTGAGTATTGTCATATTGTGAATAAAAGCTACAATCACATGTTATGCTATCGTGGTAGTAGCAACAGTAGCATTAAAAAAATTAATTTGCTATAACATTCCACTCAAATTAAGAGTAGTAGATGCAACCACATTGATTCAAAGTTCAAACTGTATTTACTAATTTCTTCCCCAACCATAAAAATTGCCATTTTGGTAGATGATATGAGTAACTTTTTTTGACTGGAAAAATGAGGGATCTATTGGGGCCCTCACTCAGAAAAAGTTATCTGAGAAACCAAAAACTGATTATAGACAAAAAAGCCCTTGTCACCATTAAGGTCAAGATCGAGGTGAACTGGGCAGCAAAAGAGAGAATGGCTCCCAGACTGAAAATTCCCAGCTGGCCATTGAGTTAAAGGATGTTCCTTATGCCCCAGAAAGGAGCCACCAAAAACTTCCCTCTGCCCAGACTCAAAAGAGGCTGTGTAACACAATTGAGAAACCCAAAACTTTATACATGCCTTCCAAAATATGTATACAAGGGTAGATATATTTACAAAATCTTTTTTTCTTTTCTTTTCCTACCCTTCACTAAAATTTACACAGACAAGCCTCCATAGCAGCAAGAATAGGGTTGGTTGTAGCAATGACACCCTTGGTGGCTATTGTTCGATCAACATGAGATGTGGAAAGGATGCAGGGTTGACAATCTAAAACTGATTGAATATTCCTTTCCATGTCCATATCTACGCCCACCTATCAAGGTTTATTGAAGTAGATGTCCTTTTCAACTTTCCATTGCTTGGAAATAAGGCACCATTCCTTTGTCCATTTTGGCATGATGATTGGCCTTGCCACCCTAGTGACCTCACACTTGTGAATGACCTTGATATTGTTGGTATAATTGGCCATGTCTAGACATAAGTTCTTTAATGCCTTGTGCTGCTCATGCATCGATTGAATTTCCTTTTGCAGCATGAGAACTTCCAAAGAAATTCCCATTGGAGGATCTTCATTTTGCTCATGTGAAGATAATTAGAGATTTACCTCTATGCCCTAGAACCTTTTGAAAACGAGTTTGGTTCTTCTTTGATCCATCTGTAGGGCAGGGAGTCAAGGATCTTTATAATTTGGATAATGATCTTGTTGTAGACCGAGTGGTCCTTAACCAAACGCCAGTTTCAATTGTAAGTCCCTCCTCAATGGATTATCCTTTTCTTGTCAAAATCAGTAATCTCAAATTGTTCCCAGGCACTACAAATCATCTTTAAAGTATCGTTGCCTAAACCACAAAAAATGTTTTGAGGCCTCTATTTGAAACCCCTCCAACATAAGGGGACTTTCAAGGAGAGTGAGTGCCATCTATTGCCTAGGAGAAGTCAGAAGCTGAGAGACACCTGCACAAAAACTGAGAGGATGGAAGTGGGGAAGAATGAACCATTTACTATAGCCTTAGCCAACATTGAGCCTTATTAATTGCATGACACCAAACCCAAGAATTCATCAAGTGCCGCATAGATTACCAAATCTAAGAGATGTTAATGTGGCAGTGGTGAAGATAAATTCTTGAATATTGGAAGTGAAATACAAATCCTAAGAATAAATTGTGACCCCTATGGTGCCACAAAGAATAATACTGGTTGTTACTTGTTTTGTTTGGATAGGAAAAGACAATGTTAGACCCTCTTCCCAAGCTCCCCTCATGCAAACAAATTTAGAATGGGGTGAGCTATTTTTTTTGTTAGAAGATAAGAGTAAATGAAGTCCATCCCATCCATCCTCTCCTTTAATGTTTGCTTGAGATAGGGGAATTAGTCAATTTTTTGATTGGCTAGCAAGTTTTCTGATTTTTACATCCCCAAAAGTAATGGTAAAAGTTGATGCTATAAAAGGAGCAACAAATGTCAGCTTCTAAAGCCCTTTTCATTTGCTAGCTTTAAGTCTTCATAGAGAGCTAGAGGTTCAGTGTAATGTCCCCGCCAATTCTGACTTGAAATTTTTGTTTTGAGCTCTTAGGGATTTGGTCAAACAATTGTCAAACAAGTTCTTTCAAAAGCATAGGCTTGGTTATAGAACGCAACCTCCCATTCACGGCTCCTATGGATAGAGCAGTTCATCTAGTCATTGACGCGTTGAAGATTTAAAGGCAAGACTCTCTGTCAACCACAAAGCACCCGAAACTAAGCATACAATATTGATTATATCTTGAGTTCCGCTTATAAACTCTTGCATTCGGTTCTGCCTTGCGTTGGCTATAGCATATCAAATAAGAGCCCCCCTCAAATGAAGCGTCGTTAATAGTCTAATGCTCCGCACCTTAACCTTTGTCGCCCACTTCAAACTAGGGTTCCACATCAGCAACAATTGTTCTTCAATAACTTGTTCTAGTTAGTCCAAATCAGGCTTTCTTCAAACTTATTATATTATATAAACTCCATGTCTCCAATTTTGGTCTCTTCTAATATACGTGGCTCATTGAAGCGACAGATTCCTTTTCTCAAGTGATATCGACTCTCGCCCTTTTAATCATAATGACTTCTTCCCTAATCTTAGCGGCAACATTACTATTATCTGTCTTTTAAATGGCACCCAACCATCCAAAATTATTAGACATGTATCAATAATAAAATACTAGCTCCTTGATTGATATCGGCTATAGACTCTGGCTCTGACTATATGTGGCATAGATAATCAATTTAAGGTGGCCACGGTATCCTTAATTTCCACAATGACTATTTTCAAAGGTTCAATAAAAATATGAAACGGTCTTTGGATTGCCTAACCTCTTGAATTGAAACGACTAAGTGTATCCAAGCTCGTCTCTGTTCATCCATTCATTTACAGCTGAAGCTTCCCATATCACCAAGCTCGACTCAGGAGATATTATCTCGGTTGCCTGACGATCACCTCCCAGGTTCCATTCAATTCATATGACTTCACAATTCCGCTTAAGCTCCCTTCATAAGATTTTCCTCCTTTTTTTTCTCTAAAGTCTAATCCTCTTCCTTTTATGACTTGACCAAGGGGCGTGATTCATCCAGAGTGCGCTGAAATGTTTCTAGAGAGGAGCGTCGGTTTCTTTATTAATATTTACAATTTTATATTTCATGATTTTGCGTTTAAATATTAATGTTTTCCCATTTTGATGTCTAATATTCATTATAAGAATATTACATTGTTAATATTTATAGTTTGATATTAAATAATTATATTATTGAATTATATTAATATTATATCATAATGATTATAGCATTTAAGTTATTAATATTTATTTTAATATTTATAATTATAATAATATTTTATGTATTAGGTGATTAATATTATTTAATCCTTTCTTAGGTATTTTTTAACTTGTGGATATTAAATATTTCTTCTTTCATATTTATAGTTTAATAATTATAAATTTATAATATTGTCTTTGACAATTATAATTATTAAATGGTTAATATTTTTATATGTATCTTGTTATTTTGATGTCTCGATTTCGGGGACATGACATTGAGTCTCATTGTTTGTAGCCTTTGGGATGAAGATGGATCTGCCCCCATAAGAAAGACCAACAATGGTTTTGAAGAAGGCACTCGCCTTGGCCAAGCTAGGATTGCCTCTAGATGCCTTATCAAAATTGAGCTTGATGACTCTAGTTGGTGGGGGGGTCCAATGAGCAATTTTCCTATTGACCTTCTTTTTGTAAAGACTAAAGACCATTATTAGGAGGGGGAAGTATAAATCTCTGCTACACTAGAACCTTGTTGGTTGTTAATGCTTTAGGAGTTGGTTTGTGATTCAAGCCCATACATCATCCATTAATCTTCTTTCTTCTTTGAACAACCTCTTGTTCTCTGATAGCCAAATGCTCCATAAGACCACCATAGGAGGCACTTGCTAGAGAGTTTTTAGCTTTTTAGTTCTCAAAGGCCAAGAATTTGAATTTTCCTAGATTTTTTCTGTTATAACCCATTGCATTTTAAGCTTAAGGAAGAAGTGATTCTAAATGGATTTGGTAAAGCTATAGCGGAGGGGAAAATAATCTATTGTTTCCTCCTTGTTATTGCATAGAGGGTAGATCAAAGTACCTTGGAAACCTAGTCTTTGAAGTTTGTCAAAGGTCAAGATTCATTTTTTCTATCCAACCAACTTAATGCACTATTTTTAGAGGAAAAAAACTTATTTAAGATTAGTTTTGCTGGCTAGCTATCATTAGCAGATGGTACAATAGATTGACATTTGGTTCTCACCACATAATGCATAGAATGATCATTGTTCCATTGAATCACATCCTTTATAGTTGAGGAGGGGATTATTCTATTCTCTAAAAGAGTCTTTAGCCTTTCCTTTTGTTTTTCTAGGGCCTCATTAAAGAAGTAGTTTTAAGTTCTTTTCCTTCGACCAAACTTGTTTTTGTCCTCCCAATAGTTGCAAACTAGGGAACCCCAAGCTTGTTTGAGGGTGGCTTTAATTTCTTCCATACTTGTTGAGTTTGAACATTCTTGATGCCCAATCCAAGAGTCTTCCCAAAATTTTACTTTTTTACATTGCTAATTTCCCAAGTGAGATTGTCAAAGACTACCAATTGTGACTTGAAAATGAAATTCTAGATATGTGAACAAACTAGAATATTATTAGCTTGTAGTCAGTGTACAATGTCTAATATTATGTTTCGATAATATTGGTTATTCGATTATGTATTAATTGGTGAAATATTCCGAGCCAATTTTTTTTTGTTTTTACAAATTTCAAATTACAAACAAAGCACCCGTTAAGGTTAGAGGATAAACCCAAACGTGCAGAAAGCAACTCTAACCAAGAATGGCGCCGATGATGGCGAGCATATGGTCAGAGGATCTTCTACTCTAAATACAGAAAGGGAACTCGACGTCAAGTATGTGCTACCCAATCCAATACGAAGTGAGGGGCGACCATATGACAGAGTGATTACAATAACAATGCTTGAAACGAAATGCGGAAAGTAGAGAAATACTCAACACCCAGAATGTGCTTGCTAACCCAGAATGGGATAGTAGCTACCATAGGGCGGAGATCAATTAAAACAATAACAACTGCTGAAAGTAAGAGGACTATTACACTCTGATAAAGCAAGAATCTATATGGCTGTCAGTACTACTGCCAGCTTACAATTTAAGAGATGATAACTTGCTACAAATGAGAATCAGCATATAACAGTGTTGCCACAATATTGATGAATTACTTTGCTGAGAAATAAAGCTTAAACAGCAAGAGCATAAACAGATCCAACCTTTCTCAACTTGGGTAATCACAATGAAGTCTCCGCAAGGTCTTTGAGAACTCTCAACACTATCCACGAATGAAGTTGCAGATTTCTACGAGCTGTTATAACTGACCTGCACTTTTCATCACATAACTAGCTGCATACAGATTTCTTGAAAAGCTCATAACTCCTTCCCTAATTACTCAAATGGCATGGTATTCAATGCAAAACAATGCTATCATGAGGGCGCTCAAACTACCAACAAGAAACAGACCTAAAATGCAAGCTTTATTTAATGCACGGAAACCAAGACAGCTGAAATGTACGGCCCAGCTGACAGGGCGATTTCTTATTTAAAAATCTGGATCTTCACTAAAAATTCTACAAACTTGCAAACATGGGCGCCTAGCCAAGAAGGATGGAAGGAAACAATACCCACAATGAATTTTTGTGTCTTTTTTGATTTACAAATAAAAGTACGGATCTGCTGTAGCAAACTTGCAAAAACCAGAAACATCTAATATGCCAAAAACTGAATCTACTTGGACAAATGCAGATGACAATGCACAAATCCCAATGCACTCGTAAACTAGACTAAAATCACCACTAGTTGTTGTCTTTCAAACAAGAAGCGATGCCCGAGCTAGGAGGCCTTCATTCCTTGAAGCAAATCCGCAACCATTTCGGCAGCATAACAATAGCATAGACCAAAGATGAGAAATGAAGCTCAAAGTCCTCCTTTTATAAATTCCTGTTGACTTCACAAAACCCTAAAATCCACTTCAGAGTCAAAACCCTAATCTTTTCTCAAAGGTGGCGTCCTTTTCCATACATCTTTAATTTTGACTTCATTAAATTTCTCACTTAATTAAATGCGTCCTCCTTAAAGCCTAGTTTTGACTTTGATAAATTCAATATAAATTTAATATATTCTCAATGATGGCGCCCCCCTTCAAGTCCACTTTTTAAAATAACATTAAGTTATTTGACTAGGCCAAGGTGATAAAATAACATTTAAAATATAATGTTATTTTTAAGTGAAATGAGCTCATCTCTCCCAAACTGCATTCTGAAGCCCGAAACTGAATACGCCACTTGAGTCAACTGAAGAGGAAAGTCAACTGCCTGAGACTGACCTATTTACTACCAAAAATAGAATTTACTAAAATAGTAAATTCCTGAAAATGCTCAGAAGCCGACGAAGCATACCAACGAAGCCTCTCGAACTCCAGAAAGAACCGCCATCGTATCCACCAACTCGAAAGCAAGGACATCCTTAAAATAGAAACCCTAATTTTACCTTGGACTAGCCTACTGTCTCCTAATAGGCCAACGGTCATCCTCGAGAAGATCATGCTCGAGAAGGGACATTACACTTCGGCTTTCAAGTAGTTATAAGCTTGGTTGGATGATGGTTGTGTTCCTCTTGGCAACTGTTAGGTGCTTTAAATAGATTGTATATCATCAAGGAAAGGGGTGTGATATAGTCGGATTGACTTTGATCCTTGGTTGACCATATCTGGTCTTCTTCTATAATAATTTCATGTGCGAATAAAAATATATTTTACTCTTGTATCTGGGATGCATTGTCATCTCTATTATTAATTCATGTATTTATTTTATTAGATAGAGAAGTAAACATTTGGCACCATTGCCTTAAAATAAGTCATGTCAAATTTGAGCGATTTATGCCCTTAGATCTCAATAAAGGCGAGAAGAGTCCACAAGGTGTTCATGATTATTAGATTAGGTGATCTTTAAGGATCATCGAGTAAAGGGAACAAAAGAGAAGATTAGAAGAACCACTTGATAAAAATACAACTGTATGATTCCCAAGTCGAAGCACTTCTCGAGAACACAATCAAGTTGAAAAGTGAACACCTTTTTCTCTTGACGAGGGAAGTTGGAAGACAAAGTCACATTCCTTCATAGAATTGTATGAGAGTAGCCTTCAGGACATTGAAAGGTTGTCAATTGAAGGAGAAGTTGAGCCAAGGGTGTGTAAAAGAAAATTTGAAAGCAAGTGCACAGAAGGTTGAAGCCAAGGGAAGAGTTGAGGATTATATGGACCAAAGTGCAAGAGAAGCATCGGAACATCTGAATCAAAACTCCCTAGCAAGTAGATTCTAAGTGCTAGGTTTGCATCAGAATAAAATCATGGTAAGCCCTAGTGGGGAAAAGCAAAAGTTGCCCAAGTTTATAGGTAATGGATTAGACTTGTGAATCAATCTAGGCGGCAAATGGGCAAGATGATAAAGCAATTTTGTTACGATCTTTTTTAGCCACCTTGTGAGATGTAGCGATTGATTGGTATACAAAAATTGATCAAGCCTCTTGAAACACATGGAATAGATTAAAGAAGGCCTTCAAAGAAGAGTTTAAATTGCTTCATGATGATAATGAAATAGTAGCATAAATTTATAATGCAAAACAAGGTAAGCACGAAAACATACGTGCTTATAATTGTAGACTTAAAGAAGTGCTTGTAGAGTTAGAGATAGAGCTAGTTGATGGTCTCAAGAAAAGATACTCCATCGAAGATCTACTCCATCATTAAGAAAAAAAATGAAGGTAGTACCACCCTCTTCTTATTTTGAAGCTTACAATCGGGCAATTGACATAGAAAGTGAAAATAAAATGTCCTTGCATAGTATAATAAAAAGAGGAAGATGGAAGTTTGGATGACAATAGCGACAATGAATTGGGAATGGTACAAGTGCTTCAGAGGGACATGCTCCAAATGATGAAAGAGTTGAAGGCGAAAAAAGAAACAAAAAAAGAAACTAATGAACTATGGTGTATTGAGTGCAAAATTGAGGGGCATACAAAAGGTAATTGTCTTAAAAAGATATTTTGTGAGATTTTCCAGGTTATGGATCATTCAATAAAGGAGTGCTATAATGTCCCCATTTTAGTCAGTTTTAGGAGCAGTTGAGTTAGCCTATTTCTTGGACCCTCATAGGTTGACAGGATCTGGTTAGGGGGTTAGTGGCCGTTTTGGTGGGTATTGTCATTCCCACTCCTTCACTTCAATAGTGGATTCAGTGTAGGCATTTGTAGCATAGTGTTTGCTAGCTTTTGACGACACAAAAAAATATTGAGTTTGGAGGGAGTTATGAATATTTTGGTGGTTAAGTTAATTATTTAACTTATTGGTAAATTATAAAGTCAAATTGACTTTATAAAAGTTAAAAGCCACTTAAATATATTTAAAAGGTGACTTAAGGATTATAAAGTGAAAATAAATCACTTAAGTCATATTAAAGGTGCACTTACTTCATAAAGTGGGATTAAAAACTATTGAAGGGGATTTAAATACATTTTAATGTATTTTAAAAGCAAAAGTGCACTTTTAGAAGTGCGTGCCTTTTTGGAGATATAAGGAAGGAAAGGCAATTCAAACTCACTTCTTGATTATTTGACATTGCTTGATATTTTCTTCTCTGTGGTTTTTGTCTGAGGACAAGGGTTTCAGGAAACTTCTTCATTGGAGAGCGGAAATTCTTCATTGATGTGTGATTGTGAGACTGTGGAATACCAGTTGAATGATTGCAATTGTGGGAGCTTCAATTTAGGAGTTCATATGTGCTTTCAAAGCTATTCTATTCAAAAGTTTACAGGCTTCAATAAGAGGGCTTACAGATCTAGGACACCATCTTTACTTTTTTTTAGTTTTCAATAAAGATCGTCATTCAGGATTCAGAGGCTGTACTTTGCCTTGAAAGGTGTATCACCTGAAAAGGGCGTTTGGGAGCTAGAGGCAAAAATGCCTCTCTTTCTGGCCTTTTTTGTGCTCCATTGTTGGTGCCTACACTTCTTAGCTGCTTTCCTCCAATCTTTGCGTGGGAGAAAGTCGATCCAGGCTCTAGGCATTGCATTTACTCAGTTTTAACCATTCTTGCCTGGCAAGTGCAAAAATTCTTTATTTAATTAATCTAGAGCTATTCGGGTATGTTTTTTGTTCATGATATCTATGTAGTAGTTGTTTACCACATAATTCATAACTAGTTTCTCAGATGTAGCTTTAATTTGAGTTTTATGTACATTTTATGCTTGGCACCCCTTCTACTTTTGTCTATAATTCTTCTTTAAACGTTCAAAAACACAAAAATAGGTTAGTAAAAGTCAGGGGTTTGAGTTGGAGCTAGCTAGGCTAATCACAAGTGCCCATACAATTTGAAGACTAGGAGTACACAAGTTCTCTTTATGTAGGGAGAGGAGTCCACTCCATTGAAGCCACGTAATGCATCTCTAGGAAGTTATCGAAATCAAAGAGGAGGATGAAGCCAAATACAGTATGAACCCAAATGATGCTCTATCATACAATGCTAACAATGTAATGAATGGGGGCACTTTGCAAGAGACTTCTAGAACAAGTAGGAAAAAGTGCAATTATTGTGCAAATGGTATGGACTTGGAGACCATGAAGACATTGGTTGTACGAAGCAAAATACGAGTGTCAACATGGCTGATGTAAGGCATAATGAAGTATTGGCCATTACTTGCACCCAAACAAAGAAGGCTACATACTTGGACCCATGTACAAAAAAAGAAAGGCTTTGTGAAGCAAGGGCTGAAGTGGAGAATGCTATGTGTAACAAATGATGCCACTCAAATGCAAATGCAAGTATGGTAACAAATCAATGGAAATTCAAGACAAATATTTCATGACAAGTACTTCAAGCTATTGTACCAATTAGAGTAGTAGATTTATTCCAAAGTATTCTTGAAATTCAAAATGCTATTGTATTAGGGGAGAATGAGATCGTGCATGCTATGACCCAATTAGAATTAACAGTTAACATGGCAAAGAAACTAGCAGTGGTGAATGTGGAGATACATGGAAGGAATCTGACCAATACAATTGTTGATGTTGGGTTTGGCATGAATGTACTTTTAGAAGATAGTTGGAGAAGTTTGGGTAAGCTAACCATTTGGCCTCCAAATTTTCAATTGGTGGGTGAAAATCAACAAGGAATTAAGTTACTTGGAGCTTTAATGGGAAAAAAGATAATATTGGAAACCAAGCATTTTTATTAAACTTTGTGGTCATTTCATTAAGGAAGAAAGCGTACAGTGCATTGTTAGGTCGGAGTTGGTTGGTAGCAGCCAAAGCCAATCACAATTGGGAAAAAAATACGCTCTCCATTGAGAACAAGGGTCGGAAATATGTAATTGACTTAAAAAACCAAGCTGTAATTGAGGAAGCAACTTCCTTCAATTCATTAGATTCAAACTTTGAAGAAGAATAGATAGAAACATGATCTAGGTCCAACAGATCCGAATGATGAAGGGATCTTGGAATTATAGTCATGTTCAGAGGATGAAACAAATTCTCTTTGAGGCTTATTTCACTAGTAGATGGAGGACTATGAGGTATTTCCATCGACTCGTAATTTTCTCAAACCCACAATACTCAATGAAGAGCAACTGATGAAAAATG
Organism: Sequoia sempervirens; assembly: GCA_007258455.2. NCBI lineage: Eukaryota > Viridiplantae > Streptophyta > Pinopsida > Cupressales > Cupressaceae > Sequoia > Sequoia sempervirens. The sequence continues at coordinate 12,480 of VDFB02246246.1, forward strand.
AGTTTGAAAAATTGGACAGTTTATGTGTGCCAAATGCAATCCATGGTTTGCAAAAGATGGCAATTGCAATAGAGGTATCCGACTTTGTAGAACACAAAATTACCAATGATATGCCTTCAAGTACATTGAAAAGCTTGACTACAAGGCCTGACTACATAAAAGGCCCAACTAAATTAAAAAAGCCGACTATAAAGCCTAATTACATTAAATGGTTTGACCATATCGTATGTTAAGAAAAGAACTCATTTGCATGGCAAGAAAAAAATTGTCATATGGTTGGCTTTTCCCTTATTATGCATCGTATGGTTGTCAATCTACATTACATGACAATATTTGAGGCCATTGTATGGTCACATTGTACGACATCAGTATCGCATCGGATGGCATCCTCCTAGTAGACGACATCATTATCACATTGTACGACATCCTCCTAGCAAATGATGTCATTATCACATTGTATGACATCGTCCTAGCATACATTATTCTCTTCACTGTACGGCGTAAAGTAGCAACTTGTTTTTATTGTACAGTGCTAGCATTTCTCTTCATCGTATGCCATCAGGTGCTAACATTTCCCTTCACTTTATGCCGCTAGTGATCAACTTGTTTACATTGTATGGCATCAACAATCCTCTCCATCACACAACGTCGACTCTTAATGTACAACCTTGCACATTCTTCCTCTGCATTGTATAGCCTTGCACATTTTTCTACATCATATGACTTGCAAAACATGTTGCAGTACGACAATCCTTCATAGGTGACATGGTACGACCACAACTTCAAAACAATGTATGGTGGCAACTTGACAAGTACGACGGTGACTTGACTACAACATATGATGACAACTTGACTACAATGTGCAACCCTCTTTTTGCACTCTACTAACCTTGCATTCTTCCACACTGTATGACCTCTGCCATTTTCTCTACACTGTATGACCATTACATTTTGTTACACCATACAAACTCTTATCATTTTTTACATTGTACAACTTGGGTTATTCTCTACATCACATGATCATTCCATGTATGATGACATCCTTGCATTGTACAACACTCTTTTTGCAGTTGTTAGTGATCTGTCTCGATTTGCATGGCATGGTGAACGAACAAGTCATTGCCTTTCCCTTCTGCTTCCACCGTACAACTTGATTGTACAACCCTTCAATTATCCTAGCAAAGGTCTATTCATGCGATCCATTCTTAACAAGATTCTATTCTCAGGAGTTTTAATGCGCAATTAGATGAGGTCCCTTGGTTGGTTGGTCTAAAGCGTTATTCACATCTTGGCATACATTGGTTAAACATTCAAAAATCTCTATATGTTGGCTTTGTCAACAATTTTTTTTGCCTCTTAGAAATTGATGAAAATGATGTACACAATGAAGTTTTGTGTGGTTTTGAAGGTCTTAAATTGGGCTTGGTGGTGAGGGCTCCACCCCTCAACCCCACCTTGTATTGTGATAGGGAGTGCACCAAGGGTGTTGCCCTTGGACCCCATTGGGGGCACTGCCCCTTGACCCTATTACGCCATGTCCCCATTTTTGGCGCAGCATCGAGATCGAAGATAAGCCTATCATGAGACCCCTCAGAGGATGATAGTGTGGTTAGAGGGCCGCTTTGTTTTGGGCTCTAAAATTCTCTCAGATTAAGTGCTTTGATCAATTGGCTTTCGCTTTGGGCTCGGACGGAGACATTTTGCGTAGAATTGCTATTTTAGCAGCCCTCGAAGTCATCATGGAACCCCGCTATTTTAGCAAGAGGGGATTTGGCAACGTCGTAATCACTTCCTCGGGTCGACAAAGATTAGGACACCGAGCATTGGGTTAATAATGAGTTTGCAGATATTAATATTTAATTGTATTAATTAAATATTAATTATTTAATGATTATAATGTAAAGTTATAATATTAAATTATAACTTAAGTTATTTGCCTTTGAGGGGTTTCATCAACGTAGCTTGGAGAATTAAATTATTATAAAATATCCGGGTCAGGACTATGGGAAAATTAAAAGATTAAAAGTTGAATCTATTTAAAAAATTCTATCTTTAAGGAAATCGCGACTTTTGTGCAATAAAGGGATTTTGCATTGGGTTTTGAGCCATTATGATATTTTATGAATTGAAAATCGATCAGGCTTTGCCAGAGAACGGAGACCTTAGGGTTTGAGTTCGAAATTCATTGGAGAACGAGCCATCTCCATCGAAGCAGTTCAGAGGATGTGAAATAACATCTGATTTATTGCCAGTTGAGAAATTTCTTCATCCAGGAGGAATTACAGAGCATCACAGTTGATACAAACATCGGAGGTTTATTTGTTCACAGAGCTTCAGCATCTATATTCATACAAAGAACATTCATTCATCAGGGCGTACCCTTTAAGAGGATTTAGTCATTGATTTGAGGAAGGCCGTACTTTTGTACTTGCTGTCTTGACATAGCCGTACCACTTGTACTTGGCCGTACTATTGAAGAAAGCCATATCTTGTTCTCCAGAGTCAAACGCCTCAGCTTCTATCTTCTGAGTTTATCTCACAGGGCGCTCCATATCCAGAAGTCTAAATATTGGTCACAAGGGAGCCGTACCTTCTGCATTTATTATTGCTGCAGGCCGTACCAGTCTGACCAGGGCCGTACCATCCTCTTTTGTGGTGTATTTTTCAAGATAGAGTAAAACGTCTTCTTTCTTGGACTTCTTTCTTCAGTCTCTGAAGCGCCTAGGAGTCTGGGTCAATTTGCCACCAGAGAACAGAGGGGGAAGGGGAGCTTTTGTTGCAGCCGTACCAGATTCACCAGTTTATTCATTGCTGTTTCAAAATCAGGTTTTCAATATTTTATTGCCTTTTTCCTTGCATGTGTCTGGAACATCATTGTAATCATTGCAGGAGTGGAATATATTGTCTGGCT
>VDFB02246247.1:0-12462 GCA_007258455.2 Sequoia sempervirens
AAAAGGACCTCCAATATTAAGAAAATGCCTTACCTCTATGGTGCTAAGATCATGCTCTAATACTAAATGAAATAACTTGCACAATAGATAATATGATAGGAAATATGGTGCAAACACTTTATAATAAACAATAATAACAAGCCACTTTGAGGGAGAAAACATCCAAATATCTCCAAGGAGAACAAAAATTGTAATATGATGATGAAATAAGACTCGCTATCTCATATATATACCTTATTTATGCTTAGGATATCACTCAGGTTGACTTAGATAGCCCTACATAGGTCTTAGGCAAACCTAATTAGCTAAATAACAATATAATTATGATAATATGACTTAATTAAGAGTTAATATACTCACAAGCCTACTATTCATTACCCTATGTACACTAATATTAAGGGTGTAGAAAACAATGAATATTTAAGAGGGAAAGAAAAACAATCTTGTGAATATTTTTAAGACTAAATATCATGTAAATTGATTTTATCATAAGATGACACCTTGAAAATAAATTTTTATAAATGGTATATTACTTAGTTAGGTAATACTTGAACTTGTCATTTAATAGTTTCATACATGAATTTTAAGGGAAGCACTCTATGGTCACAAGGATTAAAAAAGTTTTCAAGTCTAATGTAGACTCTATAACTTGATGATGGTATGCATCCTCCATATTGATGAAATTCTTTGAAAGAAAATTTGATTGTTGTGTGCAATATAAATTCTATCTTGCAAAAATTGATTTACACTTGTCAATTGTATTTTCTTGAAATACTTTTAAAGCCTTTTCAACAAAATCTTCTTATGTGTATATCCTACAATCATGACATTCCATGAGACAACTTTTCTTTAAAATATTTTTTCAAACAATATATATGCCTTGCTTATGCTTCCACATTTTATTTAAATGTCTATCAAGCAATTGCAATTATAATATTTAATGAAATTCCTCTATCCTTTATGTTTTGTTAGATAACAAAAAACCCAATCAATTAATGACATATTAAGAAATTTAATGAACATTGCTACAAATAAAATAATTTTGAATCTTAAGTAGGACCAAATTCAATACTAAGCAATTGTAATAGAATGAAATTGTAACCTCAAGTTATAACCTCAATATCAAACTAATTGCATACTTTATTTTATTTAATAGTATATATTTTACTATATTTAAATGATAGTATTATAATATTTAAAAAAATGGAAAGAAATAATCACCCCTAAAAGGTCCAAACAAAATAGAAAACTACAAGAAGTGGCGAGAGCAAAGAAAGAGAAAGTGAATCCAATGGTTTGCTTTGTATAAATACAAGGACCACGCCATAGGGTATTAGCCCCCATCCAAGGGTACCATGCCCTATGCAGATACCTTCAAGACCCAAAAGTTGAATTATTTTTAAAATTATAATAATATTTTTTAATAATAATATTTTTTTGACAATTTTTTTAAATTTTTTTAAATTTTTATAACATTGCCCAAAAAATGAAAATTTCAAATATAAACAAATTTATTCATGAAATCAATTTTCTCAATGCAATGACAAAGTCTATTTGAGCCGAAAATGTTTCAATAAGAAGTTGACCAAATTTGAGTTTCAAATCTTTGTTTGTTCCAATGTCAAATGGTGGCCAAATTGAGTGAGATAAAAGTCAAATCTGACTTTCTCGAGCCTCGCCTCCTGAATGCAATGGATCAGCAAAAAATACTATCAATATAACCAAAAGAACTGCAATCACCAAATCCCGCCAAAAAATATATATGCAATATAAAATAAAAAGAAAAAAACATATTAAAATTTATAAAATCATAAAAGAAACTCAAAACAAAGGACCTACATTTAAGGAGATAAAGTTTGATGTTGTAACAAACAACATTTAGAGAGTTAAAACAAAGGCCTGCCACCTAAGAAGCTATAAATTTCCTATGTGCTGGTTTAGAAGCCTCATTCCAAGTATACTTTACTAATCAATCCGTTGCATGGTATTGTCTCCCCGTTAATAAATATTTCTTTTGGGTATTTGACTGGCGGATGTTTTAATGTGCAATCGACTGAACGTTTAGATTATTTTCAATATAAAAAAACAGTTAACATTGAATCCAATGTGGTATATCTCTGAAAGAACCATCATGCCTGCACCCACATAAAAATCATCTGCCCAACAGAGATTACTCCGTAGAGAAAATTTATAAACAAAGATTCATTAAATTCTTTTATCGTCTAATGCCATACCAACCTTACTAAAATCAAAACCAGGTATAAAAAAAGTCAGCTCGCCGTCCTCCACTACTTCTGGAGGCGTCTTTGTAAATTGTGAAAATTTTCGTTTCGTAGCGTTGGATTAAATTGGTTTTCTCAGAACTGAACAAGAATGATAGTGAGTTGGAGATATTGTTAAGCTATAAATAGATCACAATTCCAGTACGGATCATTCCATCTCTTTACTGTTGTTCTTGTATGACTAAAATAGTTCCAGTCAGTGATACAAGAGTGGGAGTATTTTAGGTTAATATAGATAATGGCCAAACAAAGTGAGAAATAATTCCAGGAACAAAACGGATTGATGGGGAAGGATTACACAGATCCACCACCTGCTCCTTTCTTTGATTTTGAGGAGTTTGGACTGTGGTCTTTGTACCGGGCCCTTATAGCAGAATTCGTTGCAAGCTTTCTCTTCTTGTTTATAATAGTTTCTACAATCATTGGGCATAAGAAGAATAGTGAGCCCTGTGGTAGTGTTGGCCTCTTAGGAATCGCCTGGGCTGTTGGAGGAATGATATTTATACTGGTCTACTGCACTGCTGGCATATCAGGTGACAGAAAAGTCCATAATACTTACGTGACAATCTGTTCTTACATTTATAGAAATATTTTCTCAATTTTATTGTGCGAGTTTTTTTAACATCAACGTTTTGGATTATATTGTGATCCATCATAACAGTCATGTTAGAGAGCCATCCTGATGATGGATCACAGAATGTGATTGGAACGTTGATTCTCTAACATCCTGATAATGGATTGCAAAATTTGATTGAAAATGTGTATGCTAAAAAATTTCATTGTGAAAATTTGATAACATTAATTGTTTCAACATTCTTATAGTTGTTTTGAATTTTAATGTGTTTACTTTGATGGATTTATGTAGGTGGGCATATCAATCCAGCAGTTACATTTGGGTTGTTATTGGCTAGGAAGGTGTCCCTTCCAAGGGCTCTGCTGTACATGATGGCCCAGTGCCTGGGAGCCACATGTGGGTGTGCAGTGGTGAAGGCTTTCCAGAAGCATGATTATGAGAGGTTGGGAGGTGGAATTAATTCTGTGGCTCACGGCTACACCCACACTGTAGCTTTGGGTGCCGAGATCATTGGTACTTTTGTCTTGGTTTACACAGTTTTCTCTGCCACAGACCCCAAGCGCAATGCTCGCGACTCCCATGTTCCAGTAAGTTCAAGTTTGTTGCACTTTAATGCAAAAATTCTGTCTTTTGAATTCAGCCAGCTAGATCAGAGTGAGCTTGGTCAGCCAATCCAGTATTATTTTACAGATTCCTTTATAGAGTTTTTATTGTTGGTTTAGCTTGTTACTTCATTTAAAAGAAAACTTGGTTTATATCTAAATAGTTTTGGCAGCCACTCTTTTTATACTGAATTAAAAAAAAGTTTATATGGAGAGACCATTATCAATTGTTATCACTAGAGATTGGTAATCTATTTAGAGGATCCTGATTCACTTAATAAATTAATAGAGATTTATGTAATAAATCAATCGTATAGTATTTGCGTTCATAAGATTAAAAAATATATATATCTTTCAAATTTATGTTTTATATTTTCTTTACATACATTAATATAATTTAAATACTTTCTTATTTTGACCAAATATTGTATGTACTTATTTTAGTTACATTTCTATATATTCTTATTCTTATTTATATCTCATCAACCAAAGAAATTAAGCACACCTACATCTAACTTAAATCTAACTTTACTTACCATGTCATATATTAAAGCCTCAATGAACTCTGACAAATATGTTATCTTATAGAAATGCATATATCTCCATCCCCAAAGCTTTGCCATGCCAACTCTAATAGTGAATCCCCTAATAATAGATATTTCAATTATAAGATAGAAATTAGTCTAAATTATAATTGAAATTTTTTAAAGGTACCTAGTGATTCTTCAATATAGAGACAAGACATTACCAAAAAGTGTTTATTAATTGGTTTTAGAAAATTTTGATAGGGTTCTATTAATCATGTATGAGCTTAGTGTGATATTTTTTTACTTTGTTAACTATATTAGAATTAGGATTAAGCAAGAACGTGTAGGGTTATAGAATTTAACACAATACAATTTAGTGTTGTGTATTAAAAATTATATAGCTTCACATCCTTATCAAGACTAACATAGTGAATGGCATCTCTTTTGGTTAACTTGTGTCAAGTGATATCTAGAGGATGTGGAATACCACTTACAAATGTTTCACCCCTTTCTACAAAAAATTCCAACTTCTAATACCTACTTGTATCACATTAAATACATTATCTTATTTCCACTAATAGTGAGGTGATATATTAGGTTACATTTTCCTCCTGGTTATTCCAAAATCCTCAATATGAATGCATGCAATAAGGTATTTCTTTAGAGATGAATCCCCTATGCCCAAAGATAGGTGATGTAAGTTTCTTTTGTTTTGTTTTGATTTCATGCCCATTAGTAGGCATTTATAGCTTCTCCTCATATTTCTCTCGAATGGAAGCATTGTGGAAGAGATATGAAATCACATTTATGACCCCACAAACATAGTCTACCATGGAACCAAGTTCTTTCCTATGTATGCTCAAAGTTAGAAGAGTCAAATAGTATGGAACCAGGGTCAATTTGTTGATCTATTATTCTTGATTGAATTTATAATAACCAATGAACCGACTTCTATCCTTGATATCATTTGATTCACACATTTGAAAGCCACAAAAAATGGATTGCACTTCTACTTCATCTTTAGTTTCATCAACTAGTGACTTAGAGACTACAAAAATCACTTTTTATCCCCCAAGGTACATGGATTACTCTTAAATGCGTCATCAAAGTTTAGTTTAAGAATTATGCTCAATGGAGGGTTCTATTGAATGTCAACTCATAATAATTTCACATGGTTTAACTTGCAAGGCATTTGGATGGGAAAATAAAAGTTATATATATATATGTTGTTTTACAAAATATTATACTATTTGAAAAAATCCAATATATATAAGAATTTTATAGATTTTAATATTGCACTAAATAATTATGAAGGTTAACCTTACTTGTAAGTAGAATAATTTCCAAATTTATACCACTTTAAGATTTAGGGCATGAAAGTTATAATCAAATCCAATATGTTTATCTTTAGTTGTCCAAAAACTTAATAATAAAAGACTAGCCCAATACATATATTATGTGTAAGTGCATAATTATTTTTATGCCACTTGTGAAAATAATTACCTTTTGTTTAATTATGAAAAAAAGAAATACAATTAACCCATCTTTATCTTCCTTTAAACTATTTTAATTTATCAATATATATAAAAATAAATTAATAATAATAAAAAAAAACATTTTCTTTCATTAAAAAAAATCAATTATTAATCACCAATTTCACAAGTAATAGATAAAAACCTTTTCATGTCAATACACTCATGCTACTAAACCCATCTCAACAGCGAATTCCCCTCAATAAATAATTTTAGCTTTAAAATAACAGCTCTCATATCTATTAATTAATTAATATTTTTAATAAAAATATTTTTTTTACTAAACTTATTTATTTGAAGTATTTCATATAACATTAGTAAGACATAAATATATTGCATTTTACTTTGTAGGTGAACAGGATGTTAGTTTTGAGTTGGGGTTGACAATGGCTTGTTTGTATTCAGGTGTTGGCTCCATTGCCAATTGGGTTCTCAGTATTCTTAGTGCATTTGGCAACAATCCCCATCACAGGCACAGGCATCAATCCTGCAAGGAGTTTTGGAGCAACTTTTATCTATAATCACCAGCAATCCTGGGATGAACATGTAAGTTAGTGACTACTCCTTTGTGTGCCATAGTTCTTCAATATGTATAACAATATTGTCAAGTTTATGGAGGGACTTCTAAGTTTGTAAGGAGGATTGACAATGTGGGTGTGTGTACATGTGCATGCAGTGGATATTCTGGGTAGGTCCCTTTATTGGAGCAGCTATAGCAGCAACATACCATCAATTTATACTAAGAGCAACAGTTATAAAAGGTCTTGGGATCATTCCATAGCAACCTAGAAGTCTGACTTCATATTATGGGTTCAATTGTGATCTGTATCTAGTTTTAATTTTAACTATCAGCTATTGGAAGCCCTTTTTGTCTCTGGTTCTGGTGACGTGGAAAGTATAATGGGTGTGGAGCAGGGACATTCTCTATCATGCTTCAGCAACTGTAGCCTAACATTATCTTTCTTTTCATACATTGGATAAGATGTATATATTTTCTGCCATAACTAAGTAATTATCATCTTGGAGGAAGTGTTCAAACATGGCAATGAAGGTTTCTGTAGCCATGATAATTGATGTGTATAATTCTTGCTTTGTATAGAATGGTTTTCTATTTTAAAAATTGTGTTTGCCTATTTTTATTTTCTTTCATTGCACCTCGTTTGTAAGCTTAAGAATTTGAACAGCGTGCCCATGCTGTAAGGGTGCATACCTTCCACTTTGAATTTATATTTATATGTAATGATTAATTTATATTTGGTATGTTTTTGGATTGATAATTATATAAGATTTTGATTGAATTTGTGTTGACACTTTTTAAAGTAGTTGGATTCATTTTTAAAAAATGATTTTATAATTGGATAGATTTTTTGATATTATTAAAAATTGTAATTGTAGGTTTAGTCTTAAATTTTTAAATTAAAATTTTAATTATGAGTCTAAGCTGAACAATTTCTCATTAGTTCTTAATTATCAATTTAGGTGTGAAATGTTCAAAATTTTGGCATGGGAGTATTTTATCAAAAGGTTACATCCTAAATCAATACTAAGCATCCAAGATCTATAATGATGCAATTAGGACTAGAGAGTCCCCGAGAGGAATGTCTAACCATATAGACCACACAAATAAACACACATAAAACAAAAACACACTACACTTGACACTAGATATTGCCTAGGAAAACCCTTAGTCAGGGAAAAAAATGGTCTCCAAAAGAATATCTATTATATTGTTTCCACAATCACAATTAGAATTTGTCAGAATAGCCTCTCACATACACTAACACATAACTTGGAAACACCACTTTTAGACTTGCTATATGGACTACAAATAACTTTAAAAACTCCACACATGATTGCACCTCATATCATACTCTTTGTTTCCTTACTCACCTTTTAGTGTTCACCACTCACTACTTAAACTTACCTATCAAACCAACACAATTCTTAATCTTCTTTGCTTACAAATGAATTGAAACCACATCTTTATATTTTTCTCTAGCTTCCCAAATAATCTATGTTAGCCTCAATATGGCACAAAGCCCAAAACCATATGAAACATGCCACTAACTTGAAGATTAAAAAATTATAAATTTTTAATGGTTTATTGATGAAGAATTTTCACATGGTGCAACTCATATCTTTACAAAGGTCATCATAGCTGTCCAGATTATCCAACCTTTGGTGAAAGCCCACAATAACCTTCTACAAACCAAAATGTTCCAAGTAAAAACCGTTATCAACCCATAGACATCTATTCACACAATCATAGATGTAAAACAATCTAAATCACCTTAAAACTTAATACTAGACTGATCAACCATACACAAATTTGAGACTACAAAAAACAATTACACAATGTCATAAAATACATCCACTTTTCCTTAGGGTGCATATGCATCAAACACCCTGTTGGGTGAAAATTATGTAATCAACATTTCAATAAATTACACAACTAGGACTTCAGCCACAACTATGTGAGATGTGAATCTCTCCTCTCAGAAAGGGGAGGCACCCTTCTTACTGCTAAGAGGAGAGATTCACATCTCACATAGCTGTGGCTGAAGTCCTAGTTGTGTAATCTATCGAAAAGCTGATTACATAATTTTCACCCAACAATTTTTTGGCGACTCTGCTGGGGAATGACATATGCAATCCAAGCCTCACACTTTTGATTGAAGTAGATAAGTTTCCTTTTTCTTTCTATTCTTTTGTATATTGCCACTTTATAATATCCATCGTATTCAAATCTACATTCTGGCAGACCGGATATACACACGAGGATTGAGGGCTCAAGGAGTAGTAGATCCACTTTTTGAAGAGTTGTTGCAACACGATTTTCCATTTACTCTTCCACGAGTAAGGTCACCACTGCAACATGCTATAAGCTACCCTCCACGTAGCCAAAGATCTCCTCTCCCAAGTGTTTGGTTTGTTTACCGCAAACATCTTATTTAGGTACCTATTGTGCAACCAGTCATGGCCGTACCACCTACAGGACCATGGGGAAATGCTTTTGGTCCCCTCCGTTTGGCTGCACCTTTGCACGAACTGTTGCACGTATCCAGAAAGCATCTCCCGAAGTTTCAAGGTGATGGAAAACAAGACCCCGATGAGCACATATCTGCATTCTACATCATTTGTGGTGTTCTCGGCATTGAGCATGAAGATGTTTCTATAAGATTGTTCATTGAATCCCTTCAAGGGGTTGTAGCTGAATGGTTCTTTACTCTTCCTAATGCCTCCGTCACCAATTGGGCCTCTCTTCGCACTAAATTTGAAGAAAGATTTAAGCTTGCTAAAGATTCAAATGCTCTATTGGCGCAACTCACCACCATGTGTAAATAAGCTCACGAGCCCATGTGCGAGTTTTTGGAAAAAATTAATAAATTGGTGACACGGATCCCAAATGATGCAAGACCAACAAATCATAACCTAAAGTGCTTCTTCATCAACACACAACTACCCAAGGTGAGTTTCTACTTGTGTAGGGAAAATCTTGTGAATGTTGAAGCAGCTCAGCAACTAGCTACCAGTCTGGAGGATGACATGATCCTTGCTAGAGAGATCAGAATGGGAACTAATGGAAACAAAAGGATGCAAGCCTCAGGGTCTTCGGCATCTAATGTTAGTACTCCCAATGCCAGCTCAAATTTCATAGATCCCATTATTCAAAGGCTAGCAAATGAATTCTTGTCTCTCAAAAAGCAAGTTTCAAGAAAAAACAACAGTAGCAATTACAAAGACGTCCCTAGAAGGAATTTCCCTAATTATGCTGGCAACAAAAATCAAAATCATCTCCCAGCACCTCCAGGAAGGCTTGCTCTAGAAGCCCCGCCCGCTAACAATGCTGCGAGATACTATGAGACTGAACAAGATGATTATGCGCAGCAGGAATACCTTGAAGAAGAAACTGAATCGGCTAGCGACTCCAGGATTAGCTATTTGCAAATGGCAGAGGAAGATGAAGATGAATTGGTGACTGATACTTACGCTATTTTTACGCGGCATCAACAAAATCAGCTTGATAAAGCTCAAGCTACTACTATCCCTGAAAAAGAGAAGCCACTGATAACGATTACCAAAAGAGGATCTCCCCTCCCTTGGCAACCCAAGAAAGCAACAAATCCACAAGAAAGTACATCTCACTCTCCTTCATCAACTCCCATTATTCCTAAAGCTTATCCTCTTGTTCCAAAGACCAGTGTGCCTTTTGTAAAACCAATCAGTGAAGTTACGACTTCCAACCTACAAAATTCTTTCCAGGATTTTTACATTATTGACCATGCCAAGAAAAGCAAGGTTCAAGTGTCCGAGGCTGAATACCTCAAAGCCAACCCTGACCAATTTGATAGGCTTGTCAAGTTTTTCAATGATAAAAGAATTTCCCCAAGTCAGGATACACCTCCTGACATCCTTGTTACTCCTAAACCTAAGATATCACAGAGTAACCTTGTATCTAATCCTCCAACCGCCTCTGGATGCATTGATCCATTTTTCATCTCCCTACTTGTAAATGGTTTCAAGTTGAGTAACTATGTCATATACTCTGGTGAATCCGACAATGTGATGCCCACCAAGGTAGCTACTACTTTGGGCCTTGAGATGACCAAGACTTTCAATCATTATTTCTCCATGGAGAATAAACAAGTGCCATTAATCGGCCAGATCAAAGATGCGCAATATACATTCGCCGCGTACCCGGAGAAGAAAATAAAAATGACGATCCCTGTGGCTGATGTACCAGCATCCTAAAAAATCCTCCTTGGATGCAATTTCTGCAAAGATGTTGGAGGAGAACTAAGTATGGATATTTTTGAAGCAAGAATACCAGTAAAAGGTGTGATGTAAAAGTTGGTTCCTGAAAAAGAGTCAAAGTTTTCAGTTGCCAAATTAGATGATCCCAGAGCTCAGATCTTGTTTGAATCCTCAGACGTGGGAACTTACTATCTATAGAAAAATGAGGTGGGTGAATCCTCAACTCAAAATGAGTTAGAAAATGATGATATTTCCTCCTCTTCAAATGAGACATCATCAGGTGATTTGTCTATCTCCGACCATGAATCCTCATCAGATGATGAAGCTTTGGACTTCAACACTGTTAGCATCGGTGATCCAATTTGATAACACCAATAACACCACTGAGTATGAAGCCCTGTTGTTGGGAATGCAAGTTGCATTGAAGAAAGGTATAAAAAATCTTCATGCACAAGGTGATGCCAAGCTGATAGTATGTCAAGTGAGAAATCTCTATCAGACAAAGAATGATAGACTTAGGCATTATCATAATCTAGTGTGGGATTCCGTTGAGGAATTCGAAGCTTTTGATATCTCTATTGTTCCTAGAGAATACAATACTAGAGCTGATTCCCTCGCAATCTCTACCACACTCTTGGTACCACACAAAGACTTTTAAGGTTCTACCTATACCATAGAGTTTGTTTTCTGCCCAAGCGTCCTTGATAATTCAGAGAACTGGCAAATTTTCAATGATGATCATCAAATCATTTCCTTTCTAGAGAAAGCATAGAATTTTGATGAGTTGTATTTTGAGGGTAGCGATTCTCCGCCTCGAGAATCTGTGTCAAATATGGATCATGTTACAGGTGAAGAATATTTACAACTCAAAGGGAATAAGATTCCCAAAGGATTGGTATCCTTAAAAAATATTTTTGATAAGCATGATTGCCACGTGAAAAAGAAACTCTCAGATTCTGACTCATCTAATGAAGTGGAATAGATAAATCTGGGAATCAAAGCTAATCCCAAGATGGTGAACATTGGAAAATGCTGTATGGCCAAAGAAAGAAGACAATTTTCTCAGCTATTACAAGAGTATATTGATGTCTTAGCATATTTGTACGAAGATCTAAAATCATTTCAGCCTAAAGAAGTACAACATGATATTCCCCTCAAGGTTGGAGCTTTGCCTTACAAACAAAAGCAGAGGTGCAGTACAATCCCAAGATCTCTAGAAAATTTTTTGCGGAAGTTCAAAAGATGTTGAATTCCCAAATAATATTCCCTATCCATCATTCGACATGGATAGCCAATATCATCCCCATTCATAAGAAGAACGGTGAAATCCACATTTGTGTAGATTTCATAAATCTAAACCAATTGTCGCTCAATGACAATTACCCACTTCCAGTGATGGACCAAGTCCTACAAAATGTAACTGGATTCGAGATGCTCTCCATGCTAGATAGATTTTCAGGCTACAACCAAGTTGAAGTTAATTCAAACGATCAACACAAGACTACTTTCACAACACCATGGGGAACCTTTGCCTATTGCAGGATGTTGTTTGGTTTGATCAACGCTGGAGCCACATTCCAACACGCCATGGATCTCACTTTCTATGATGTGATGGGTAAGTTCATTGTGGTGTATCTTGACAATCTCACAGTATTCTCTAAGCGACGTCATGAACACTTCTACCACTTGAGGCAAACTCTTGAGAGATGTCATCAGCATGGTATTTCCCTAAATCCCAAAAAGTCAACTTTTGGGGTGACAGAAGGTAAACTTCTTGGTCATGTTGTATCTACAAAGGGAATCAAGATTGACTTGGAAATGGTTAATGGAATTAAATATCTCACTCTACCGTCAAGCAAGAAAGTTGTTCATTCCTTCTTTGGTAAAGTAAACTTCTTAAGGAGGTTTCTTCCAAACTTTGCTGAAAAGACTCGTCATATTGTAAATATGATGAAGGGTAACACCACATTTCATTGGACGGTAGAAGGAAAAGCAGCGTTTGATGATATCAAAGAGGCCATTGCTCATGCACTTGTGTTGGTCTACCCCAACTACACCAAAGATTTTGTTATGTACAGTTATGCTTCTGAGCATACACTCTTAACAATTATGGTACAGGAAAACGATGAAGGCTTTGAATCCCCCATTGCATTCATGAGCTACCCCCTGAAGAATTATGAATTGAAATAT